>JASXSY010001485.1:0-95506 GCA_034509805.1 Sipha maydis | reverse complement strand
GATATCGTTATAATGCTGATGTCGAATTTCGTTCGTGTACCGACTACCAGTGCATCAATATTTGCTACTATAGTTTTCGGGAAAAATGTGATTTGCAAATGAATCTCTCTTTAAGTACGACTTATATATATAAATTATTATCAATAGTTTACACAATCATTGTCAATAGTTTTTTAATAATTGTTATTTATAATTATTTGTAAATACTCTCGCATCATCGATGCTTCGTTCAAAAATTACAAATTAACAGCTGTCCACTCAAATTTTTAAAAGCATAATTTCGTGTAAACCCTTGTTATTGAAACACTTATTTTTTAACTAATATTAGATAACCGTAAAATCCATTTGTATTTAACTATTTATATATACAATTTTATATTAATTTACGCATCTTTAAATGATTTTTACCTTGAAAATCATTGTTCCCACATTCATATGTTTTTTTTTTGCTTTTTGAAAAAATTAGAATGTTCAAATAGTGAATAAACATATATTTAGGACAAAAGTTCAATACACTATGTATCGAGATCAGATAATTTTTAATATTTTCATAAATTTAGTTGTACATTTACATATTTGGAAACTATAATAATTTTACATCGTTAGGATTTATGTTTACATTTAATTAAACATAAAATTTAAGTTTTACTTTGACTTTTTGCATTTTAAGAAATTGCAGATTTAGGATATGATAAACGTAAATTATTATAAATTGATCATTCGAATGTTATAGAAATACATTCAAATTGAGCACTACACATGGTTCTATTTGAGTATTTGATATTGAAAAATTTCTAATAATCTTAATAAGAGTTATTTTTCTTTTTCAGATGATGTTTCCGATATCGTTATAATGCTGATGTCGAATTTCGTTCGTGTACCGACTACCAGTGCATCAATATTTGCTACTATAGTTTTCGGGAAAAATGTGATTTGCAAATGAATCTCTCTTTAAGTACGACTTATATATATAAATTATTATCAATAGTTTACACAATCATTGTCAATAGTTTTTTAATAATTGTTATTTATAATTATTTGTAAATACTCTCGCATCATCGATGCTTCGTTCAAAAATTACAAATTAACAGCTGTCCACTCAAATTTTTAAAAGCATAATTTCGTGTAAACTCTTGTTATTGAAACACTTATTTTTTAACTAATATTAGATAACCGTAAAATCCATTTGTATTTAACTATTTATATATACAATTTTATATTAATTTACGCATCTTTAAATGATTTTTACCTTGAATATCATTGTTCCCACATTCATATGTTTTTTTTTTGCTTTTTGAAAAAATTAGAATGTTCATTTATTGAATAAACATATATTTAGGACAAAAGTTCAATACACTATGTATCGAGATCAGATAATTTTTAATATTTTCATAAATTTAGTTGTACATTTACATATTTGGAAACTATAATAATTTTACATCGTTAGGATTTATGTTTACATTTAATTAAACATAAAATTTAAGTTTTAATTTGACTTTGTGCATTTTAAGAAATTGCAGATTTAGGATATGATAAACGTAAATTAATATATATTCATCATTCGAATGTTATAGAAATACATTCAAATTGAGCATTACACATGGTTCTATTTGAGTATTTGATATAGAAAAATTTCTTATAATCTTAATAAGAGATATTTTTCTTTTTCAGATGATGTTTCCGATATCGTTATAATGCTGATGTCGAATTTCCTTCGTGTGCCGACTACCAGTGGATCAATATTTGCTAGTATAGTTTTCGGGAATAATGTGATTTGCAAATGAATCTCTTTTTAAGTACGACTTATGTATATAAATTATTATCAATAGTTTACACAATCATTGTCAATAGTTTTTTAATAATTGTTATTTATAATTATTTGTAAATACTCTCGCATCAATCGATGCTTCGTTAAAAAATTACAAAGTAACAGCTGTCCACTCAAATTTTTAAAAGCATAATTTCGTGAAAACTCTTGTTATTGAAACACTTACTTTTTAGCTAATATTAGATAACCGTAAAATCCATTTGTATTTAACTATTTATATATACAATTTTATATTAATTTACGCATCTTTAAATGATTTTTACCTTGAATATCATTGTTCCCACATTCATATGTTTTTTTTTTGCTTTTTGAAAAAATTAGAATGTTCATATATTGAATAAACATATATTTAGGACAAAAGTTCAATACACTATGTATCGAGATCAGATAATTTTTAATATTTTCATAAATTTAGTTGTACATTTACATATTTGGAAACTATAATAATTTTACATCGTTAGGATTTATGTTTACATTTAATTAAACATAAAATTTAAGTTTTACTTTGACTTTTTGCATTTTAAGAAATTGCAGATTTAGGATATGATAAACGTAAATTATTATAAATTGATCATTCGAATGTTATAGAAATACATTCAAATTGAGCACTACACATGGTTCTATTTGAGTATTTGATATAGAAAAATTTCTTATAATCTTAATAAGAGATATTTTTCTTTTTCAGATGATGTTTCCGATATCGTTATAATGCTGATGTCGAATTTCGTTCGTGTGCCGACTACCAGTGCATCAATATTTGCTACTATAGTTTTCGGGAAAAATGTGATTTGCAAATGAATCTCTCTTTAAGTACGACTTATATTTATAAATTATTATCAATAGTTTACACAATCATTGTCAATAGTTTTTTAATAATTGTTATTTATAATTATTTGTAAATACTCTCGCATCATCGATGCTTCGTTAAAAAATTACAAAGTAACAGCTGTCCACTCAAATTTTTAAAAGCATAATTTCGTGTAAACTCTTGTTATTGAAACTCTTATTTTTTAACTAATATTAGATAACCGTAAAATCCATCTGTATTTAACTATTTATATACACAATTTTATATTTATTTACGCATCTTTAAATGATTTTTACCTTGAATATCATTGTTCCCACATTCATATGTTTTTTTTTTGCTTTTTGAAAAAATTAGAATGTTCAAATATTGAATAAACATATATTTAGGACAAAAGTTCAATACACTATGTATCGAGATCAGATAATTTTTAGTATTTTCATAAATTTAGTTGTACATTTTCATATTTGGAAACTATAAAAATTTTTTATCGTTACGATTTATGTTTACATTTAATTAAACATAAATATTAAGTTTTAATTTGACTTTTTGCATTTTAAGAAATTGCAGATTTAGGATATGATAAACGTAAATTATTATAAATTGATCATTCGAATGTTATAGAAATACATTCAAATTGAGCACTACACATGGTTCTATTTGAGTATTTGATATAGAAAAATTTCTTATAATCTTAATAAGAGATATTTTTCTTTTTCAGATGATGTTTCCGATATCGTTATAATGCTGATGTCGAATTTCGTTCGTGTGCCGACTACCAGTGCATCAATATTTGCTACTATAGTTTTCGGGAAAAATGTGATTTGCAAATGAATCTCTCTTTAAGTACGACTTATATATATAAATTATTATCAATAGTTTACACAATCATTGTCAATAGTTTTTTAATAATTGTTATTTATAATTATTTGTAAATACTCTCGCATCATCGATGTTTCGTTAAAAAATTACAAAGTAACAGCTGTCCACTCAAATTTTTAAAAGCATAATTTCGTGTAAACTCTTGTTATTGAAACTCTTATTTTTTAACTAATATTAGATAACCGTAAAATCCATTTGTATTTAACTATTTATTTATATACAATTTTATATAAATTTACGCATCTTTAAATGATTTTTACCTTGAATATCATTGTTCCCACATTCATATGTGTTTTTTTGCTTTTTGAAAAAATTAGAATGTTCAAATATTGAATAAACATATATTAAGGACAAAAGTTCAATACACTATGTATCGAGATCAGATAATTTTTAATATTTTCATAAATTTACTTGTACATTTACATATTTGGAAACTATAATAATTTTACATCGTTAGGATTTATGTTTACATTTAATTAAACATAAAATTTAAGTTTTAATTTGACTTTGTGCATTTTAAGAAATTGCAGATTTAGGATATGATAAACGTAAATTAATATATATTCATCATTCGAATGTTATAGAAATACATTCAAATTGAGCATTACACATGGTTCTATTTGAGTATTTGATATAGAAAAATTTCTTATAATCTTAATAAGAGATATTTTTCTTTTTCAGATGATGTTTCCGATATCGTTATAATGCTGATGTCGAATTTCCTTCGTGTGCCGACTACCAGTGGATCAATATTTGCTAGTATAGTTTTCGGGAATAATGTGATTTGCAAATGAATCTCTTTTTAAGTACGACTTATGTATATAAATTATTATCAATAGTTTACACAATCATTGTCAATAGTTTTTTAATAATTGTTACTTATTTATAATTGTATGTAAATACTCTCGCATCATCGATGCTTCGTTCAAAAATTACAAAGTAACAGCTGTCACTAAAATTTTTAAAAGCATAATTTCGTGTAAACTCTTGTTATTGAAACACTTATTTTTTAACTAATATTAGATAACCGTAAAATCCATTTGTATTTAACTATTTATATATACAATTTTATATTAATTTACGCATCTTTAAATGATTTTTACCTTGAATATCATTGTTCCCACATTCAAATGTTTTTTTTTTGCTTTTTGAAAAAATTAGAATGTTCATATATTGAATAAACATATATTTAGGACAAAAGTTCAATACACTATGTATCGAGATCAGATAATTTTTAATATTTTCATAAATTTAGTTGTACATTTACATATTTGGAAACTATAATAATTTTACATCGTTAGGATTTATGTTTACATTTAATTAAACATAAAATTTAAGTTTTAATTTGACTTTGTGCATTTTAAGAAATTGCAGATTTAGGATATGATAAACGTAAATTAATATATATTCATCATTCGAATGTTATAGAAATACATTCAAATTGAGCATTACACATGGTTCTATTTGAGTATTTGATATAGAAAAATTTCTTATAATCTTAATAAGAGATATTTTTCTTTTTCAGATGATGTTTCCGATATCGTTATAATGCTGATGTCGAATTTCGTTCGTGTGCCGACTACCAGTGCATCAATATTTGCTACTATAGTTTTCGGGAAAAATGTGATTTGCAAATGAATCTCTCTTTAAGTACGACTTATATTTATAAATTATTATCAATAGTTTACACAATCATTGTCAATAGTTTTTTAATAATTGTTATTTATAATTATTTGTAAATACTCTCGCATCATCGATGCTTCGTTAAAAAATTACAAAGTAACAGCTGTCCACTCAAATTTTTAAAAGCATAATTTCGTGTAAACTCTTGTTATTGAAACTCTTATTTTTTAACTAATATTAGATAACCGTAAAATCCATCTGTATTTAACTATTTATATACACAATTTTATATTTATTTACGCATCTTTAAATGATTTTTACCTTGAATATCATTGTTCCCACATTCATATGTTTTTTTTTTGCTTTTTGAAAAAATTAGAATGTTCAAATATTGAATAAACATATATTTAGGACAAAAGTTCAATACACTATGTATCGAGATCAGATAATTTTTAGTATTTTCATAAATTTAGTTGTACATTTTCATATTTGGAAACTATAAAAATTTTTTATCGTTACGATTTATGTTTACATTTAATTAAACATAAATATTAAGTTTTAATTTGACTTTTTGCATTTTAAGAAATTGCAGATTTAGGATATGATAAACGTAAATTATTATAAATTGATCATTCGAATGTTATAGAAATACATTCAAATTGAGCACTACACATGGTTCTATTTGAGTATTTGATATAGAAAAATTTCTTATAATCTTAATAAGAGATATTTTTCTTTTTCAGATGATGTTTCCGATATCGTTATAATGCTGATGTCGAATTTCGTTCGTGTGCCGACTACCAGTGGATCAATATTTGCTAGTATAGTTTTCGGGAATAATGTGATTTGCAAATGAATCTCTTTTTAAGTACGACTTATGTATATAAATTATTATCAATAGTTTACACAATCATTGTCAATAGTTTTTTAATAATTGTTACTTATTTATAATTGTATGTAAATACTCTCGCATCATCGATGCTTCGTTCAAAAATTACAAAGTAACAGCTGTCACTCAAATTTTTAAAAGCATAATTTCGTGTAAACTCTTGTTATTGAAACACTTATTTTTTAACTAATATTAGATAACCGTAAAATCCATTTGTATTTAACTATTTATATATACAATTTTATATTAATTTACGCATCTTTAAATGATTTTTACCTTGAATATCATTGTTCCCACATTCAAATGTTTTTTTTTTGCTTTTTGAAAAAATTAGAATGTTCATATATTGAATAAACATATATTTAGGACAAAAGTTCAATACACTATGTATCGAGATCAGATAATTTTTAATATTTTCATAAATTTAGTTGTACATTTACATATTTGGAAACTATAATAATTTTACATCGTTAGGATTTATGTTTACATTTAATTAAACATAAAATTTAAGTTTTAATTTGACTTTGTGCATTTTAAGAAATTGCAGATTTAGGATATGATAAACGTAAATTAATATATATTCATCATTCGAATGTTATAGAAATACATTCAAATTGAGCATTACACATGGTTCTATTTGAGTATTTGATATAGAAAAATTTCTTATAATCTTAATAAGAGATATTTTTCTTTTTCAGATGATGTTTCCGATATCGTTATAATGCTGATGTCGAATTTCCTTCGTGTGCCGACTACCAGTGGATCAATATTTGCTAGTATAGTTTTCGGGAATAATGTGATTTGCAAATGAATCTCTTTTTAAGTACGACTTATGTATATAAATTATTATCAATAGTTTACACAATCATTGTCAATAGTTTTTAAATAATTGTTACTTATTTATAATTGTATGTAAATACTCTCGCATCATCGATGCTTCGTTCAAAAATTACAAAGTAACAGCTGTCCACTCAAATTTTTAAAAGCATAATTTCGTGTAAACTCTTGTTATTGAAACACTTATTTTTTAACTAATATTAGATAACCGTAAAATCCATTTGTATTTAACTATTTATATATACAATTTTATATTAATTTACGCATCTTTAAATGATTTTTACCTTGAATATCATTGTTCCCACATTCAAATGTTTTTTTTTTGCTTTTTGAAAAAATTAGAATGTTCATATATTGAATAAACATATATTTAGGACAAAAGTTCAATACACTATGTATCGAGATCAGATAATTTTTAATATTTTCATAAATTTAGTTGTACATTTACATATTTGGAAACTATAATAATTTTACATCGTTAGGATTTATGTTTACATTTAATTAAACATAAAATTTAAGTTTTAATTTGACTTTGTGCATTTTAAGAAATTGCAGATTTAGGATATGATAAACGTAAATTAATATATATTCATCATTCGAATGTTATAGAAATACATTCAAATTGAGCATTACACATGGTTCTATTTGAGTATTTGATATAGAAAAATTTCTTATAATCTTAATAAGAGATATTTTTCTTTTTCAGATGATGTTTCCGATATCGTTATAATGCTGATGTCGAATTTCCTTCGTGTGCCGACTACCAGTGGATCAATATTTGCTAGTATAGTTTTCGGGAATAATGTGATTTGCAAATGAATCTCTTTTTAAGTACGACTTATGTATATAAATTATTATCAATAGTTTACACAATCATTGTCAATAGTTTTTTAATAATTGTTACTTATTTATAATTGTATGTAAATACTCTCGCATCATCGATGCTTCGTTCAAAAATTACAAAGTAACAGCTGTCACTCAAATTTTTAAAAGCATAATTTCGTGTAAACCCTTGTTATTGAAACACTTATTTTTTAACTAATATTAGATAACCGTAAAATCCATTTGTATTTAACTATTTATATATACAATTTTATATTAATTTACGCATCTTTAAATGATTTTTACCTTGAATATCATTGTTCCCACATTCAAATGTTTTTTTTTTGCTTTTTGAAAAAATTAGAATGTTCATATATTGAATAAACATATATTTAGGACAAAAGTTCAATACACTATGTATCGAGATCAGATAATTTTTAATATTTTCATAAATTTAGTTGTACATTTACATATTTGGAAACTATAATAATTTTACATCGTTAGGATTTATGTTTACATTTAATTAAACATAAAATTTAAGTTTTAATTTGACTTTGTGCATTTTAAGAAATTGCAGATTTAGGATATGATAAACGTAAATTAATATATATTCATCATTCGAATGTTATAGAAATACATTCAAATTGAGCATTACACATGGTTCTATTTGAGTATTTGATATAGAAAAATTTCTTATATTCTTAATAAGAGATATTTTTCTTTTTCAGATGATGTTTCCGATATCGTTATAATGCTGATGTCGAATTTCCTTCGTATGCCGACTACCAGTGCATCAATATTTGCTAGTATAGTTTTCGGGAATAATGTGATTTGCAAATGAATCTCTTTTTAAGTACGACTTATGTATATAAATTATTATCAATAGTTTACACAATCATTGTCAATAGTTTTTTAATAATTGTTACTTATTTATAATTGTATGTAAATACTCTCGCATCATCGATGCTTCATCAAAAATTACAAAGTAACAGCTGTCCACACAAATTTTTAAAAGCGTAATTTCGTGTAAACTCTTGTTATTGAAACACTTATTTTTTAACTAATATTAGATAACCGTAAAATCCATTTGTATTTAACTATTTATATATACAATTTTATATTAATTTACGCATCTTTAAATAATTTTTACCTTGAATATCATTGTTCCCACATTCAAATGTTTTTTTTTTGCTTTTAAAAAATTAGAATGTTCATATATTGAATAAACATATATTTAGGACAAAAGTTCAATACACTATGTATCGAGATCAGATAATTTTTAATATTTTCATAAATTTAGTTGTACATTTACATATTTGGAAACTATAATAATTTTACATCGTTAGGATTTATGTTTACATTTAATTAAACATAAAATTTAAGTTTTAATTTGACTTTGTGCATTTTAAGAAATTGCAGATTTAGGATATGATAAACGTAAATTAATATATATTCATCATTCGAATGTTATAGAAATACATTCAAATTGAGCATTACACATGGTTCTATTTGAGTATTTGATATAGAAAAATTTCTTATAATCTTAATAAGAGATATTTTTCTTTTTCAGATGATGTTTCCGATATCGTTATAATGCTGATGTCGAATTTCCTTCGTGTGCCGACTACCAGTGGATCAATATTTGCTAGTATAGTTTTCGGGAATAATGTGATTTGCAAATGAATCTCTTTTTAAGTACGACTTATGTATATAAATTATTATCAATAGTTTACACAATCATTGTCAATAGTTTTTTAATAATTGTTACTTATTTATAATTGTATGTAAATACTCTCGCATCATCGATGCTTCGTTCAAAAATTACAAAGTAACAGCTGTCACTCAAATTTTTAAAAGCATAATTTCGTGTAAACCCTTGTTATTGAAACACTTATTTTTTAACTAATATTAGATAACCGTAAAATCCATTTGTATTTAACTATTTATATATACAATTTTATATTAATTTACGCATCTTTAAATGATTTTTACCTTGAATATCATTGTTCCCACATTCAAATGTTTTTTTTTTGCTTTTTGAAAAAATTAGAATGTTCATATATTGAATAAACATATATTTAGGACAAAAGTTCAATACACTATGTATCGAGATCAGATAATTTTTAATATTTTCATAAATTTAGTTGTACATTTACATATTTGGAAACTATAATAATTTTACATCGTTAGGATTTATGTTTACATTTAATTAAACATAAAATTTAAGTTTTAATTTGACTTTGTGCATTTTAAGAAATTGCAGATTTAGGATATGATAAACGTAAATTAATATATATTCATCATTCGAATGTTATAGAAATACATTCAAATTGAGCATTACACATGGTTCTATTTGAGTATTTGATATAGAAAAATTTCTTATAATCTTAATAAGAGATATTTTTCTTTTTCAGATGATGTTTCCGATATCGTTATAATGCTGATGTCGAATTTCCTTCGTATGCCGACTACCAGTGCATCAATATTTGCTAGTATAGTTTTCGGGAATAATGTGATTTGCAAATGAATCTCTTTTTAAGTACGACTTATGTATATAAATTATTATCAATAGTTTACACAATCATTGTCAATAGTTTTTTAATAATTGTTACTTATTTATAATTGTATGTAAATACTCTCGCATCATCGATGCTTCATCAAAAATTACAAAGTAACAGCTGTCCACACAAATTTTTAAAAGCGTAATTTCGTGTAAACTCTTGTTATTGAAACACTTATTTTTTAACTAATATTAGATAACCGTAAAATCCATTTGTATTTAACTATTTATATATACAATTTTATATTAATTTACGCATCTTTAAATAATTTTTACCTTGAATATCATTGTTCCCACATTCAAATGTTTTTTTTTTGCTTTTAAAAAATTAGAATGTTCATATATTGAATAAACATATATTTAGGACAAAAGTTCAATACACTATGTATCGAGATCAGATAATTTTTAATATTTTCATAAATTTAGTTGTACATTTACATATTTGGAAACTATAATAATTTTACATCGTTAGGATTTATGTTTACATTTAATTAAACATAAAATTTAAGTTTTAATTTGACTTTGTGCATTTTAAGAAATTGCAGATTTAGGATATGATAAACGTAAATTAATATATATTCATCATTCGAATGTTATAGAAATACATTCAAATTGAGCATTACACATGGTTCTATTTGAGTATTTGATATAGAAAAATTTCTTATAATCTTAATAAGAGATATTTTTCTTTTTCAGATGATGTTTCCGATATCGTTATAATGCTGATGTCGAATTTCGTTCGTGAACCGACTACCAGTGCATCAATATTTGCTACTATAGTTTTCGGGAAAAATGTGATTTGCAAATGAATCTCTCTTTAAGTACGACTTATATATATATAAATTATTATCAATAGTTTACACAATCATTGTCAATAGTTTTTTAATAATTGTTATTTATAATTATTTGTAAATACTCTCGCATCATCGATGCTTCGTTAAAAAATTACAAAGTAACAGCTGTCCACTCAAATTTTTAAAAGCATAATTTCGTGTAAACTCTTGTTATTGAAACACTTATTTTTTAACTAATATTAGATAACCGTAAAATCCATTTGTATTTAACTATTTATATATACAATTTTATATTAATTTACGCATCTTTAAATGATTTTTACCTTGAATATCATTGTTCCCACATTCATATGTTTTTTTTTTTGCTTTTTGAAAAAATTAGAATGTTCATTTATTGAATAAACATATATTTAGGACAAAAGTTCAATACACTATGTATCGAGATCAGATAATTTTTAATATTTTCATAAATTTAGTTGTACATTTACATATTTGGAAACTATAATAATTTTACATCGTTAGGATTTATGTTTACATTTAATTAAACATAAAATTTAAGTTTTAATTTGACTTTGTGCATTTTAAGAAATTGCAGATTTAGGATATGATAAACGTAAATTAATATATATTAATCATTCGAATGTTATAGAAATACATTCAAATTGAGCATTACACATGGTTCTATTTGAGTATTTGATATATAAAAATTTCTTATAATCTTAATAAGAGATATTTTTCTTTTTCAGATGATGTTTCCGATATCGTTATAATGCTGATGTCGAATTTCCTTCGTGTGCCGACTACCAGTGCATCAATATTTGCTAGTATAGTTTTCGGGAAAAATGTGATTTGCAAATGAATCTCTCTTTAAGTACGACTTATATATATATAAATTATTATCAATAGTTTACACAATCATTGTCAATAGTTTTTTAATTATTGTTATTTATAATTATTTGTAAATACTCTCGCATCATCGATGCTTCGTTAAAAAATTACAAAGTAACAGCTGTCCACTCAAATTTTTAAAAGCATAATTTCGTGTAAACTCTTGTTATTGAAACACTTATTTTTTAACAAATATTAGATAACCGTAAAATCCATTTGTATTTAACAATTTATATACACAATTTTATATTAATTTACGCATCTTTAAATGATTTTTACCTTGAAAATCATTGTTCCCACATTCATATGTTTTTTTTTTGCTTTTTGAAAAAATTAGAATGTTCATTTATTGAATAAACATATATTTAGGACAAAAGTTCAATACACTATGTATAGAGATCAGATAATTTTTAATATTTTCATAAATTTAGTTGTACATTTACATATTTGGAAACTATAATAATTTTACATCGTTAGGATTTATGTTTACATTTAATTAAACATAAAATTTAAGTTTTAATTTGACTTTGTGCATTTTAAGAAATTGTAGATTTAGGATATGATAAACGTCAATTAAAATATATTCATCATTCGAATGTTATAGAAATACATTCAAATTGAGCATTACACATGGTTCTATTTGAGTATTTGATATAGAAAAATTTCTTATAATCTTAATAAGAGTTATTTTTCTTTTTCAGATTATGTTTCCGATATCGTTATAATGCTGTTGTCGAATTTCGTTCGTGAACCGACTACCAGTGCATCAATATTTGCTACTATAGTTTTCGGGAAAAATGTGATTTGCAAATGAATCTCTCTTTAAGTACGACTTATATATATATAAATTATTATCAATAGTTTACACAATCATTGTCAATAGTTTTTTAATAATTGTTATTTATAATTATTTGTAAATACTCTCGCATCATCGATGCTTCGTTAAAAAATTACAAAGTAACAGCTGTCCACTCAAATTTTTAAAAGCATAATTTCGTGTAAACTCTTGTTATTGAAACTCTTATTTTTTAACAAATATTAGATAACCGTAAAATCCATTTGTATTTAACAATTTATATACACAATTTTATATTAATTTACGCATCTTTAAATGATTTTTACCTTGAATATCATTGTTCCCATATTCATATGTTTTTTTTTTGCTTTTTGAAAAAATTAGAATGTTCATATATTGAATAAACATATATTTAGGACAAAAGTTCAATACACTATGTATCGAGATCAGATAATTTTTAATATTTTCATAAATTTAGTTGTACATTTACATATTTGGAAACTATAATAATTTTACATCGTTAGGATTTATGTTTACATTTAATTAAACATAAAATTTAAGTTTTAATTTGACTTTGTGCATTTTAAGAAATTGCAGATTTAGGATATGATAAACGTAAATTAATATATATTCATCATTCGAATGTTATAGAAATACATTCAAATTGAGCATTACACATGGTTCTATTTGAGTATTTGATATAGAAAAATTTCTTATAATCTTAATAAGAGATATTTTTCTTTTTCAGATGATGTTTCCGATATCGTTATAATGCTGATGTCGAATTTCCTTCGTGTGCCGACTACCAGTGGATCAATATTTGCTAGTATAGTTTTCGGGAATAATGTGATTTGCAAATGAATCTCTTTTTAAGTACGACTTATGTATATAAATTATTATCAATAGTTTACACAATCATTGTCAATAGTTTTTTAATAATTGTTACTTATTTATAATTGTATGTAAATACTCTCGCATCATCGATGCTTCGTTCAAAAATTACAAAGTAACAGCTGTCACTCAAATTTTTAAAAGCATAATTTCGTGTAAACTCTTGTTATTGAAACACTTATTTTTTAACTAATATTAGATAACCGTAAAATCCATTTGTATTTAACTATTTATATATACAATTTTATATTAATTTACGCATCTTTAAATGATTTTTACCTTGAATATCATTGTTCCCACATTCATATGTTTTTTTTTTGCTTTTTGAAAAAATTAGAATGTTCATTTATTGAATAAACATATATTTAGGACAAAAGTTCAATACACTATGTATCGAGATCAGATAATTTTTAATATTTTCATAAATTTAGTTGTACATTTACATATTTGGAAACTATAATAATTTTACATCGTTAGGATTTATGTTTACATTTAATTAAACATAAAATTTAAGTTTTAATTTGACTTTGTGCATTTTAAGAAATTGCAGATTTAGGATATGATAAACGTCAATTAAAATATATTCATCATTCGAATGTTATAGAAATACATTCAAATTGAGCATTACACATGGTTCTATTTGAGTATTTGATATAGAAAAATTTCTTATAATCTTAATAAGAGTTATTTTTCTTTTTCAGATTATGTTTCCGATATCGTTATAATGCTGTTGTCGAATTTCGTTCGTGAACCGACTACCAGTGCATCAATATTTGCTACTATAGTTTTCGGGAAAAATGTGATTTGCAAATGAATCTCTCTTTAAGTACGACTTTTATATATAAATTATTATCAATAGTTTACACAATCATTGTCAATAGTTTTTTAATAATTGTTATTTATAATTATTTGTAAATACTCTCGCATCATCGATGCTTCGTTAAAAAATTACAAAGTAACAGCTGTCCACTCAAATTTTTAAAAGCATAATTTCGTGTAAACTCTTGTTATTGAAACTCTTATTTTTTAACAAATATTAGATAACCGTAAAATCCATTTGTATTTAACAATTTATATACACAATTTTATATTAATTTACGCATCTTTAAATGATTTTTACCTTGAAAATCATTGTTCCCACATTCATATGTTTTTTTTTTGCTTTTTGAAAAAATTAGAATGTTCAAATAGTGAATAAACATATATTTAGGACAAAAGTTCAATACACTATGTATCGAGATCAGATAATTTTTAATATTTTCATAAATTTAGTTGTACATTTACATATTTGGAAACTATAATAATTTTACATCGTTAGGATTTATGTTTACATTTAATTAAACATAAAATTTAAGTTTTACTTTGACTTTTTGCATTTTAAGAAATTGCAGATTTAGGATATGATAAACGTAAATTATTATAAATTGATCATTCGAATGTTATAGAAATACATTCAAATTGAGCACTACACATGGTTCTATTTGAGTATTTGATATTGAAAAATTTCTAATAATCTTAATAAGAGTTATTTTTCTTTTTCAGATGATGTTTCCGATATCGTTATAATGCTGATGTCGAATTTCGTTCGTGTACCGACTACCAGTGCATCAATATTTGCTACTATAGTTTTCGGGAAAAATGTGATTTGCAAATGAATCTCTCTTTAAGTACGACTTATATATATAAATTATTATCAATAGTTTACACAATCATTGTCAATAGTTTTTTAATAATTGTTATTTATAATTATTTGTAAATACTCTCGCATCATCGATGCTTCGTTCAAAAATTACAAATTAACAGCTGTCCACTCAAATTTTTAAAAGCATAATTTCGTGTAAACTCTTGTTATTGAAACACTTATTTTTTAACTAATATTAGATAACCGTAAAATCCATTTGTATTTAACTATTTATATATACAATTTTATATTAATTTACGCATCTTTAAATGATTTTTACCTTGAATATCATTATTGTTCCCACATTCATATGTTTTTTTTTTGCTTTTTGAAAAAATTAGAATGTTCATTTATTGAATAAACATATATTTAGGACAAAAGTTCAATACACTATGTATCGAGATCAGATAATTTTTAATATTTTCATAAATTTAGTTGTACATTTACATATTTGGAAACTATAATCATTTTACATCG
This sequence comes from Sipha maydis, assembly GCA_034509805.1. NCBI lineage: Eukaryota > Metazoa > Arthropoda > Insecta > Hemiptera > Aphididae > Sipha > Sipha maydis. Next base: position 79,733 of record JASXSY010001485.1, on the reverse strand, counting down.
TTAGGATTTATGTTTACATTTAATTAAACATAAAATTTAAGTTTTACTTTGACTTTTTGCATTTTAAGAAATTGCAGATTTAGGATATGATAAACGTAAATTATTATAAATTGATCATTCGAATGTTATAGAAATACATTCAAATTGAGCACTACACATGGTTCTATTTGAGTATTTGATATTGAAAAATTTCTAATTATCTTAATAAGAGTTATTTTTCTTTTTCAGATGATGTTTCCGATATCGTTATAATGCTGATGTCGAATTTCGTTCGTGTACCGACTACCAGTGCATCAATATTTGCTACTATAGTTTTCGGGAAAAATGTGATTTGCAAATGAATCTCTCTTTAAGTACGACTTATATATATAAATTATTATCAATAGTTTACACAATCATTGTCAATAGTTTTTTAATTATTGTTATTTATAATTATTTGTAAATACTCTCGCATCATCGATGCTTCGTTAAAAAATTACAAAGTAACAGCTGTCCACTCAAATTTTTAAAAGCATAATTTCGTGTAAACTCTTGTTATTGAAACACTTATTTTTTAACTAATATTAGATAACCGTAAAATCCATTTGTATTTAACTATTTATATATACAATTTTATATTAATTTACGCATCTTTAAATGATTTTTACCTTGAATATCATTGTTCCCACATTCATATGATTTTTTTTTGCTTTTTGAAAAAATTAGAATGTTCATTTATTGAATAAACATATATTTAGGACAAAAGTTCAATACACTATGTATCGAGATCAGATAATTTTTAATATTTTCATAAATTTAGTTGTACATTTACATATTTGGAAACTATAATAATTTTACATCGTTAGGATTTATGTTTACATTTAATTAAACATAAAATTTAAGTTTTAATTTGACTTTGTGCATTTTAAGAAATTGCAGATTTAGGATATGATAAACGTCAATTAAAATATATTCATCATTCGAATGTTATAGAAATACATTCAAATTGAGCATTACACATGGTTCTATTTGAGTATTTGATATAGAAAAATTTCTTATAATCTTAATAAGAGTTATTTTTCTTTTTCAGATTATGTTTCCGATATCGTTATAATGCTGATGTCGAATTTCGTTCGTGAACCGACTACCAGTGCATCAATATTTGCTACTATAGTTTTCGGGAAAAATGTGATTTGCAAATGAATCTCTCTTTAAGTACGACTTATATATATAAATTATTATCAATAGTTTACACAATCATTGTCAATAGTTTTTTAATTATTGTTATTTATAATTATTTGTAAATACTCTCGCATCATCGATGCTTCGTTAAAAAATTACAAAGTAACAGCTGTCCACTCAAATTTTTAAAAGCATAATTTCGTGTAAACTCTTGTTATTGAAACTCTTATTTTTTAACAAATATTAGATAACCGTAAAATCCATTTGTATTTAACAATTTATATACACAATTTTATATTAATTTACGCATCTTTAAATGATTTTTACCTTGAAAATCATTGTTCCCACATTCATATGTTTTTTTTTTGCTTTTTGAAAAAATTAGAATGTTCAAATAGTGAATAAACATATATTTAGGACAAAAGTTCAATACACTATGTATCGAGATCAGATAATTTTTAATATTTTCATAAATTTAGTTGTACATTTACATATTTGGAAACTCTAATAATTTTACATCGTTAGGATTTATGTTTACATTTAATTAAACATAAAATTTAAGTTTTACTTTGACTTTTTGCATTTTAAGAAATTGCAGATTTAGGATATGATAAACGTAAATTATTATAAATTGATCATTCGAATGTTATAGAAATACATTCAAATTGAGCACTACACATGGTTCTATTTGAGTATTTGATATTGAAAAATTTCTTATAATCTTAATAAGAGTTATTTTTCTTTTTCAGATTATGTTTCCGATATCGTTATAATGCTGTTGTCGAATTTCGTTCGTGAACCGACTACCAGTGCATCAATATTTGCTACTATAGTTTTCGGGAAAAATGTGATTTGCAAATGAATCTCTCTTTAAGTACGACTTATATATATAAATTATTATCAATAGTTTACACAATCATTGTCAATAGTTTTTTAATTATTGTTATTTATAATTATTTGTAAATACTCTCGCATCATCGATGCTTCGTTAAAAAATTACAAAGTAACAGCTGTCCACTCAAATTTTTAAAAGCATAATTTCGTGTAAACTCTTGTTATTGAAACTCTTATTTTTTAACAAATATTAGATAACCGTAAAATCCATTTGTATTTAACAATTTATATACACAATTTTATATTAATTTACGCATCTTTAAATGATTTTTACCTTGAAAATCATTGTTCCCACATTCATATGTTTTTTTTTTGCTTTTTGAAAAAATTAGAATGTTCATTTATTGAATAAACATATATTTAGGACAAAAGTTCAATACACTATGTATCGAGATCAGATAATTTTTAATATTTTCATAAATTTAGTTGTACATTTACATATTTGGAAACTATAATCATTTTACATCGTTAGGATTTATGTTTACATTTAATTAAACATAAAATTTAAGTTTTACTTTGACTTTTTGCATTTTAAGAAATTGCAGATTTAGGATATGATAAACGTAAATTATTATAAATTGATCATTCGAATGTTATAGAAATACATTCAAATTGAGCACTACACATGGTTCTATTTGAGTATTTGATATTGAAAAATTTCTAATTATCTTAATAAGAGTTATTTTTCTTTTTCAGATGATGTTTCCGATATCGTTATAATGCTGATGTCGAATTTCGTTCGTGTACCGACTACCAGTGCATCAATATTTGCTACTATAGTTTTCGGGAAAAATGTGATTTGCAAATGAATCTCTCTTTAAGTACGACTTATATATATAAATTATTATCAATAGTTTACACAATCATTGTCAATAGTTTTTTAATATATGTAACTAATTTATAATTATTTGTAAATACTCTCGCATCATCGATGCTTCGTTAAAAAATTACAAAGTAACAGCTGTCCACTCAAATTTTTAAAAGCATAATTTCGTGTAAACTCTTGTTATTGAAACTCTTATTTTTTAACAAATATTAGATAACCGTAAAATCCATTTGTATTTAACAATTTATATACACAATTTTATATTAATTTACGCATCTTTAAATGATTTTTACCTTGAAAATCATTGTTCCCACATTCATATGTTTTTTTTTTGCTTTTTGAAAAAATTAGAATGTTCATTTATTGAATAAACATATATTTAGGACAAAAGTTCAATACACTATGTATCGAGATCAGATAATTTTTAATATTTTCATAAATTTAGTTGTACATTTACATATTTGGAAACTATAATAATTTTACATCGTTAGGATTTATGTTTACATTTAATTAAACATAAAATTTAAGTTTTACTTTGACTTTTTGCATTTTAAGAAATTGCAGATTTAGGATATGATAAACGTAAATTATTATAAATTGATCATTCGAATGTTATAGAAATACATTCAAATTGAGCACTACACATGGTTCTATTTGAGTATTTGATATTGAAAAATTTCTAATTATCTTAATAAGAGTTATTTTTCTTTTTCAGATGATGTTTCCGATATCGTTATAATGCTGATGTCGAATTTCGTTCGTGTACCGACTACCAGTGCATCAATATTTGCTACTATAGTTTTCGGGAAAAATGTGATTTGCAAATGAATCTCTCTTTAAGTACGACTTATATATATAAATTATTATCAATAGTTTACACAATCATTGTCAATAGTTTTTTAATAATTGTAACTAATTTATAATTATTTGTAAATACTCTCGCATCATCGATGCTTCGTTAAAAAATTACAAAGTAACAGCTGTCCACTCAAATTTTTAAAAGCATAATTTCGTGTAAACTCTTGTTATTGAAACACTTATTTTTTAACTAATATTAGATAACCGTAAAATCCATTTGTATTTAACTATTTATATATACAATTTTATATTAATTTACGCATCTTTAAATGATTTTTACCATGAATATCATTGTTCCCACATTCATATGTTTTTTTTTTGCTTTTTGAAAAAATTAGAATGTTCATTTATTGAATAAACATATATTTAGGACAAAAGTTCAATACACTATGTATCGAGATCAGATAATTTTTAATATTTTCATAAATTTAGTTGTACATTTACATATTTGGAAACTATAATAATTTTACATCGTTAGGATTTATGTTTACATTTAATTAAACATAAAATTTAAGTTTTAATTTGACTTTGTGCATTTTAAGAAATTGCAGATTTAGGATATGATAAACGTAAATTAATATATATTCATCATTCGAATGTTATAGAAATACATTCAAATTGAGCATTACACATGGTTCTATTTGAGTATTTGATATATAAAAATTTCTTATAATCTTAATAAGAGATATTTTTCTTTTTCAGATGATGTTTCCGATATCGTTATAATGCTGATGTCGAATTTCCTTCGTGTGCCGACTACCAGTGCATCAATATTTGCTACTATAGTTTTCGGGAAAAATGTGATTTGCAAATGAATCTCTCTTTAAGTACGACTTATATATATATAAATTATTATCAATAGTTTACACAATCATTGTCAATAGTTTTTTAATAATTGTTATTTATAATTATTTGTAAATACTCTCGCATCATCGATGCTTCGTTAAAAAATTACAAAGTAACAGCTGTCCACTCAAATTTTTAAAAGCATAATTTCGTGTAAACTCTTGTTATTGAAACTCTTATTTTTTAACAAATATTAGATAACCGTAAAATCCATTTGTATTTAACAATTTATATACACAATTTTATATTAATTTACGCATCTTTAAATGATTTTTACCTTGAAAATCATTGTTCCCACATTCATATGTTTTTTTTTTGCTTTTTGAAAAAATTAGAATGTTCAAATAGTGAATAAACATATATTTAGGACAAAAGTTCAATACACTATGTATCGAGATCAGATAATTTTTAATATTTTCATAAATTTAGTTGTACATTTACATATTTGGAAACTCTAATAATTTTACATCGTTAGGATTTATGTTTACATTTAATTAAACATAAAATTTAAGTTTTACTTTGACTTTTTGCATTTTAAGAAATTGCAGATTTAGGATATGATAAACGTAAATTATTATAAATTGATCATTCGAATGTTATAGAAATACATTCAAATTGAGCACTACACATGGTTCTATTTGAGTATTTGATATTGAAAAATTTCTTATAATCTTAATAAGAGTTATTTTTCTTTTTCAGATTATGTTTCCGATATCGTTATAATGCTGTTGTCGAATTTCGTTCGTGAACCGACTACCAGTGCATCAATATTTGCTACTATAGTTTTCGGGAAAAATGTGATTTGCAAATGAATCTCTCTTTAAGTACGACTTATATATATAAATTATTATCAATAGTTTACACAATCATTGTCAATAGTTTTTTAATTATTGTTATTTATAATTATTTGTAAATACTCTCGCATCATCGATGCTTCGTTAAAAAATTACAAAGTAACAGCTGTCCACTCAAATTTTTAAAAGCATAATTTCGTGTAAACTCTTGTTATTGAAACTCTTATTTTTTAACAAATATTAGATAACCGTAAAATCCATTTGTATTTAACAATTTATATACACAATTTTATATTAATTTACGCATCTTTAAATGATTTTTACCTTGAAAATCATTGTTCCCACATTCATATGTTTTTTTTTTGCTTTTTGAAAAAATTAGAATGTTCATTTATTGAATAAACATATATTTAGGACAAAAGTTCAATACACTATGTATCGAGATCAGATAATTTTTAATATTTTCATAAATTTAGTTGTACATTTACATATTTGGAAACTATAATAATTTTACATCGTTAGGATTTATGTTTACATTTAATTAAACATAAAATTTAAGTTTTACTTTGACTTTTTGCATTTTAAGAAATTGCAGATTTAGGATATGATAAACGTAAATTATTATAAATTGATCATTCGAATGTTATAGAAATACATTCAAATTGAGCACTACACATGGTTCTATTTGAGTATTTGATATTGAAAAATTTCTAATTATCTTAATAAGAGTTATTTTTCTTTTTCAGATGATGTTTCCGATATCGTTATAATGCTGATGTCGAATTTCGTTCGTGTACCGACTACCAGTGCATCAATATTTGCTACTATAGTTTTCGGGAAAAATGTGATTTGCAAATGAATCTCTCTTTAAGTACGACTTATATATATAAATTATTATCAATAGTTTACACAATCATTGTCAATAGTTTTTTAATAATTGTAACTAATTTATAATTATTTGTAAATACTCTCGCATCATCGATGCTTCGTTAAAAAATTACAAAGTAACAGCTGTCCACTCAAATTTTTAAAAGCATAATTTCGTGTAAACTCTTGTTATTGAAACACTTATTTTTTAACTAATATTAGATAACCGTAAAATCCATTTGTATTTAACAATTTATATACACAATTTTATATTAATTTACGCATCTTTAAATGATTTTTACCTTGAAAATCATTGTTCCCACATTCATATGTTTTTTTTTTGCTTTTTGAAAAAATTAGAATGTTCATTTATTGAATAAACATATATTTAGGACAAAAGTTCAATACACTATGTATCGAGATCAGATAATTTTTAATATTTTCATAAATTTAGTTGTACATTTACATATTTGGAAACTATAATAATTTTACATCGTTAGGATTTATGTTTACATTTAATTAAACATAAAATTTAAGTTTTACTTTGACTTTTTGCATTTTAAGAAATTGCAGATTTAGGATATGATAAACGTAAATTATTATAAATTGATCATTCGAATGTTATAGAAATACATTCAAATTGAGCACTACACATGGTTCTATTTGAGTATTTGATATTGAAAAATTTCTAATTATCTTAATAAGAGTTATTTTTCTTTTTCAGATGATGTTTCCGATATCGTTATAATGCTGATGTCGAATTTCGTTCGTGTACCGACTACCAGTGCATCAATATTTGCTACTATAGTTTTCGGGAAAAATGTGATTTGCAAATGAATCTCTCTTTAAGTACGACTTATATATATAAATTATTATCAATAGTTTACACAATCATTGTCAATAGTTTTTTAATAATTGTAACTAATTTATAATTATTTGTAAATACTCTCGCATCATCGATGCTTCGTTAAAAAATTACAAAGTAACAGCTGTCCACTCAAATTTTTAAAAGCATAATTTCGTGTAAACTCTTGTTATTGAAACACTTATTTTTTAACTAATATTAGATAACCGTAAAATCCATTTGTATTTAACTATTTATATATACAATTTTATATTAATTTACGCATCTTTAAATGATTTTTACCATGAATATCATTGTTCCCACATTCATATGTTTTTTTTTTGCTTTTTGAAAAAATTAGAATGTTCATTTATTGAATAAACATATATTTAGGACAAAAGTTCAATACACTATGTATCGAGATCAGATAATTTTTAATATTTTCATAAATTTAGTTGTACATTTACATATTTGGAAACTATAATAATTTTACATCGTTAGGATTTATGTTTACATTTAATTAAACATAAAATTTAAGTTTTAATTTGACTTTGTGCATTTTAAGAAATTGCAGATTTAGGATATGATAAACGTAAATTAATATATATTCATCATTCGAATGTTATAGAAATACATTCAAATTGAGCATTACACATGGTTCTATTTGAGTATTTGATATAGAAAAATTTCTTATAATCTTAATAAGAGTTATTTTTCTTTTTCAGATTATGTTTCCGATATCGTTATAATGCTGATGTCGAATTTCGTTCGTGAACCGACTACCAGTGCATCAATATTTGCTACTATAGTTTTCGGGAAAAATGTGATTTGCAAATGAATCTCTCTTTAAGTACGACTTATATATATAAATTATTATCAATAGTTTACACAATCATTGTCAATAGTTTTTTAATTATTGTTATTTATAATTATTTGTAAATACTCTCGCATCATCGATGCTTCGTTAAAAAATTACAAAGTAACAGCTGTCCACTCAAATTTTTAAAAGCATAATTTCGTGTAAACTCTTGTTATTGAAACTCTTATTTTTTAACAAATATTAGATAACCGTAAAATCCATTTGTATTTAACAATTTATATACACAATTTTATATTAATTTACGCATCTTTAAATGATTTTTACCTTGAAAATCATTGTTCCCACATTCATATGTTTTTTTTTTGCTTTTTGAAAAAATTAGAATGTTCAAATAGTGAATAAACATATATTTAGGACAAAAGTTCAATACACTATGTATCGAGATCAGATAATTTTTAATATTTTCATAAATTTAGTTGTACATTTACATATTTGGAAACTCTAATAATTTTACATCGTTAGGATTTATGTTTACATTTAATTAAACATAAAATTTAAGTTTTACTTTGACTTTTTGCATTTTAAGAAATTGCAGATTTAGGATATGATAAACGTAAATTATTATAAATTGATCATTCGAATGTTATAGAAATACATTCAAATTGAGCACTACACATGGTTCTATTTGAGTATTTGATATTGAAAAATTTCTTATAATCTTAATAAGAGTTATTTTTCTTTTTCAGATTATGTTTCCGATATCGTTATAATGCTGTTGTCGAATTTCGTTCGTGAACCGACTACCAGTGCATCAATATTTGCTACTATAGTTTTCGGGAAAAATGTGATTTGCAAATGAATCTCTCTTTAAGTACGACTTATATATATAAATTATTATCAATAGTTTACACAATCATTGTCAATAGTTTTTTAATTATTGTTATTTATAATTATTTGTAAATACTCTCGCATCATCGATGCTTCGTTAAAAAATTACAAAGTAACAGCTGTCCACTCAAATTTTTAAAAGCATAATTTCGTGTAAACTCTTGTTATTGAAACTCTTATTTTTTAACAAATATTAGATAACCGTAAAATCCATTTGTATTTAACAATTTATATACACAATTTTATATTAATTTACGCATCTTTAAATGATTTTTACCTTGAAAATCATTGTTCCCACATTCATATGTTTTTTTTTTGCTTTTTTAAAAAAATTAGAATGTTCATTTATTGAATAAACATATATTTAGGACAAAAGTTCAATACACTATGTATCGAGATCAGATAATTTTTAATATTTTCATAAATTTAGTTGTACATTTACATATTTGGAAACTATAATCATTTTACATCGTTAGGATTTATGTTTACATTTAATTAAACATAAAATTTAAGTTTTAATTTGACTTTGTGCATTTTAAGAAATTGCAGATTTAGGATATGATAAACGTAAATTAATATATATTCATCATTCGAATGTTATAGAAATACATTCAAATTGAGCATTACACATGGTTCTATTTGAGTATTTGATATAGAAAAATTTCTTATAATCTTAATAAGAGTTATTTTTCTTTTTCAGATTATGTTTCCGATATCGTTATAATGCTGATGTCGAATTTCGTTCGTGAACCGACTACCAGTGCATCAATATTTGCTACTATAGTTTTCGGGAAAAATGTGATTTGCAAATGAATCTCTCTTTAAGTACGACTTATATATATAAATTATTATCAATAGTTTACACAATCATTGTCAATAGTTTTTTAATTATTGTTATTTATAATTATTTGTAAATACTCTCGCATCATCGATGCTTCGTTAAAAAATTACAAAGTAACAGCTGTCCACTCAAATTTTTAAAAGCATAATTTCGTGTAAACTCTTGTTATTGAAACTCTTATTTTTTAACAAATATTAGATAACCGTAAAATCCATTTGTATTTAACAATTTATATACACAATTTTATATTAATTTACGCATCTTTAAATGATTTTTACCTTGAAAATCATTGTTCCCACATTCATATGTTTTTTTTTTGCTTTTTGAAAAAATTAGAATGTTCAAATAGTGAATAAACATATATTTAGGACAAAAGTTCAATACACTATGTATCGAGATCAGATAATTTTTAATATTTTCATAAATTTAGTTGTACATTTACATATTTGGAAACTCTAATAATTTTACATCGTTAGGATTTATGTTTACATTTAATTAAACATAAAATTTAAGTTTTACTTTGACTTTTTGCATTTTAAGAAATTGCAGATTTAGGATATGATAAACGTAAATTATTATAAATTGATCATTCGAATGTTATAGAAATACATTCAAATTGAGCACTACACATGGTTCTATTTGAGTATTTGATATTGAAAAATTTCTTATAATCTTAATAAGAGTTATTTTTCTTTTTCAGATTATGTTTCCGATATCGTTATAATGCTGTTGTCGAATTTCGTTCGTGAACCGACTACCAGTGCATCAATATTTGCTACTATAGTTTTGGGGAAAAATGTGATTTGCAAATGAATCTCTCTTTAAGTACGACTTATATATATAAATTATTATCAATAGTTTACACAATCATTGTCAATAGTTTTTTAATTATTGTTATTTATAATTATTTGTAAATACTCTCGCATCATCGATGCTTCGTTAAAAAATTACAAAGTAACAGCTGTCCACTCAAATTTTTAAAAGCATAATTTCCTGTAAACTCTTGTTATTGAAACTCTTATTTTTTAACAAATATTAGATAACCGTAAAATCCATTTGTATTTAACAATTTATATACACAATTTTATATTAATTTACGCATCTTTAAATGATTTTTACCTTGAAAATCATTGTTCCCACATTCATATGTTTTTTTTTTGCTTTTTGAAAAAATTAGAATGTTCATTTATTGAATAAACATATATTTAGGACAAAAGTTCAATACACTATGTATCGAGATCAGATAATTTTTAATATTTTCATAAATTTAGTTGTACATTTACATATTTGGAAACTATAATCATTTTACATCGTTAGGATTTATGTTTACATTTAATTAAACATAAAATTTAAGTTTTACTTTGACTTTTTGCATTTTAAGAAATTGCAGATTTAGGATATGATAAACGTAAATTATTATAAATTGATCATTCGAATGTTATAGAAATACATTCAAATTGAGCACTACACATGGTTCTATTTGAGTATTTGATATTGAAAAATTTCTAATTATCTTAATAAGAGTTATTTTTCTTTTTCAGATGATGTTTCCGATATCGTTATAATGCTGATGTCGAATTTCGTTCGTGTACCGACTACCAGTGCATCAATATTTGCTACTATAGTTTTCGGGAAAAATGTGATTTGCAAATGAATCTCTCTTTAAGTACGACTTATATATATAAATTATTATCAATAGTTTACACAATCATTGTCAATAGTTTTTTAATATATGTAACTAATTTATAATTATTTGTAAATACTCTCGCATCATCGATGCTTCGTTAAAAAATTACAAAGTAACAGCTGTCCACTCAAATTTTTAAAAGCATAATTTCGTGTAAACTCTTGTTATTGAAACTCTTATTTTTTAACAAATATTAGATAACCGTAAAATCCATTTGTATTTAACAATTTATATACACAATTTTATATTAATTTACGCATCTTTAAATGATTTTTACCTTGAAAATCATTGTTCCCACATTCATATGTTTTTTTTTTGCTTTTTGAAAAAATTAGAATGTTCATTTATTGAATAAACATATATTTAGGACAAAAGTTCAATACACTATGTATCGAGATCAGATAATTTATAATATTTTCATAAATTTAGTTGTACATTTACATATTTGGAAACTATAATAATTTTACATCGTTAGGATTTATGTTTACATTTAATTAAACATAAAATTTAAGTTTTACTTTGACTTTTTGCATTTTAAGAAATTGCAGATTTAGGATATGATAAACGTAAATTATTATAAATTGATCATTCGAATGTTATAGAAATACATTCAAATTGAGCACTACACATGGTTCTATTTGAGTATTTGATATTGAAAAATTTCTAATTATCTTAATAAGAGTTATTTTTCTTTTTCAGATGATGTTTCCGATATCGTTATAATGCTGATGTCGAATTTCGTTCGTGTACCGACTACCAGTGCATCAATATTTGCTACTATAGTTTTCGGGAAAAATGTGATTTGCAAATGAATCTCTCTTTAAGTACGACTTATATATATAAATTATTATCAATAGTTTACACAATCATTGTCAATAGTTTTTTAATAATTGTAACTAATTTATAATTATTTGTAAATACTCTCGCATCATCGATGCTTCGTTAAAAAATTACAAAGTAACAGCTGTCCACTCAAATTTTTAAAAGCATAATTTCGTGTAAACTCTTGTTATTGAAACACTTATTTTTTAACTAATATTAGATAACCGTAAAATCCATTTGTATTTAACTATTTATATATACAATTTTATATTAATTTACGCATCTTTAAATGATTTTTACCATGAATATCATTGTTCCCACATTCATATGTTTTTTTTTTGCTTTTTGAAAAAATTAGAATGTTCATTTATTGAATAAACATATATTTAGGACAAAAGTTCAATACACTATGTATCGAGATCAGATAATTTTTAATATTTTCATAAATTTAGTTGTACATTTACATATTTGGAAACTATAATAATTTTACATCGTTAGGATTTATGTTTACATTTAATTAAACATAAAATTTAAGTTTTAATTTGACTTTGTGCATTTTAAGAAATTGCAGATTTAGGATATGATAAACGTAAATTAATATATATTCATCATTCGAATGTTATAGAAATACATTCAAATTGAGCATTACACATGGTTCTATTTGAGTATTTGATATATAAAAATTTCTTATAATCTTAATAAGAGATATTTTTCTTTTTCAGATGATGTTTCCGATATCGTTATAATGCTGATGTCGAATTTCCTTCGTGTGCCGACTACCAGTGCATCAATATTTGCTATTATAGTTTTCGGGAAAAATGTGATTTGCAAATGAATCTCTCTTTAAGTACGACTTATATATATATAAATTATTATCAATAGTTTACACAATCATTGTCAATAGTTTTTTAATAATTGTTATTTATAATTATTTGTAAATACTCTCGCATCATCGATGCTTCGTTAAAAAATTACAAAGTAAAAGCTGTCCACTCAAATTTTTAAAAGCATAATTTCGTGTAAACTCTTGTTATTGAAACTCTTATTTTTTAACAAATATTAGATAACCGTAAAATCCATTTGTATTTAACAATTTATATACACAATTTTATATTAATTTACGCATCTTTAAATGATTTTTACCTTGAAAATCATTGTTCCCACATTCATATGTTTTTTTTTTGCTTTTTGAAAAAATTAGAATGTTCATTTATTGAATAAACATATATTTAGGACAAAAGTTCAATACACTATGTATCGAGATCAGATAATTTTTAATATTTTCATAAATTTAGTTGTACATTTACATATTTGGAAACTATAATCATTTTACATCGTTAGGATTTATGTTTACATTTAATTAAACATAAAATTTAAGTTTTACTTTGACTTTTTGCATTTTAAGAAATTGCAGATTTAGGATATGATAAACGTAAATTATTATAAATTGATCATTCGAATGTTATAGAAATACATTCAAATTGAGCACTACACATGGTTCTATTTGAGTATTTGATATTGAAAAATTTCTAATTATCTTAATAAGAGTTATTTTTCTTTTTCAGATGATGTTTCCGATATCGTTATAATGCTGATGTCGAATTTCGTTCGTGTACCGACTACCAGTGCATCAATATTTGCTACTATAGTTTTCGGGAAAAATGTGATTTGCAAATGAATCTCTCTTTAAGTACGACTTATATATATAAATTATTATCAATAGTTTACACAATCATTGTCAATAGTTTTTTAATATATGTAACTAATTTATAATTATTTGTAAATACTCTCGCATCATCGATGCTTCGTTAAAAAATTACAAAGTAACAGCTGTCCACTCAAATTTTTAAAAGCATAATTTCGTGTAAACTCTTGTTATTGAAACACTTATTTTTTAACTAATATTAGATAACCGTAAAATCCATTTGTATTTAACTATTTATATATACAATTTTATATTAATTTACGCATCTTTAAATGATTTTTACCTTGAATATCATTGTTCCCACATTCATATGTTTTTTTTTTGCTTTTTGAAAAAATTAGAATGTTCATTTATTGAATAAACATATATTTAGGACAAAAGTTCAATACACTATGTATCGAGATCAGATAATTTTTAATATTTTCATAAATTTAGTTGTACATTTACATATTTGGAAACTATAATAATTTTACATCGTTAGGATTTATGTTTACATTTAATTAAACATAAAATTTAAGTTTTAATTTGACTTTGTGCATTTTAAGAAATTGCAGATTTAGGATATGATAAACGTAAATTAATATATATTCATCATTCGAATGTTATAGAAATACATTCAAATTGAGCATTACACATGGTTCTATTTGAGTATTTGATATAGAAAAATTTCTTATAATCTTAATAAGAGTTATTTTTCTTTTTCAGATTATGTTTCCGATATCGTTATAATGCTGATGTCGAATTTCGTTCGTGAACCGACTACCAGTGCATCAATATTTGCTACTATAGTTTTCGGGAAAAATGTGATTTGCAAATGAATCTCTCTTTAAGTACGACTTATATATATAAATTATTATCAATAGTTTACACAATCATTGTCAATAGTTTTTTAATTATTGTTATTTATAATTATTTGTAAATACTCTCGCATCATCGATGCTTCGTTAAAAAATTACAAAGTAACAGCTGTCCACTCAAATTTTTAAAAGCATAATTTCGTGTAAACTCTTGTTATTGAAACTCTTATTTTTTAACAAATATTAGATAACCGTAAAATCCATTTGTATTTAACAATTTATATACACAATTTTATATTAATTTACGCATCTTTAAATGATTTTTACCTTGAAAATCATTGTTCCCACATTCATATGTTTTTTTTTTGCTTTTTGAAAAAATTAGAATGTTCATTTATTGAATAAACATATATTTAGGACAAAAGTTCAATACACTATGTATCGAGATCAGATAATTTTTAATATTTTCATAAATTTAGTTGTACATTTACATATTTGGAAACTATAATCATTTTACATCGTTAGGATTTATGTTTACATTTAATTAAACATAAAATTTAAGTTTTACTTTGACTTTTTGCATTTTAAGAAATTGCAGATTTAGGATATGATAAACGTAAATTATTATAAATTGATCATTCGAATGTTATAGAAATACATTCAAATTGAGCACTACACATGGTTCTATTTGAGTATTTGATATTGAAAAATTTCTAATTATCTTAATAAGAGTTATTTTTCTTTTTCAGATGATGTTTCCGATATCGTTATAATGCTGATGTCGAATTTCGTTCGTGTACCGACTACCAGTGCATCAATATTTGCTACTATAGTTTTCGGGAAAAATGTGATTTGCAAATGAATCTCTCTTTAAGTACGACTTATATATATAAATTATTATCAATAGTTTACACAATCATTGTCAATAGTTTTTTAATATATGTAACTAATTTATAATTATTTGTAAATACTCTCGCATCATCGATGCTTCGTTAAAAAATTACAAAGTAACAGCTGTCCACTCAAATTTTTAAAAGCATAATTTCGTGTAAACTCTTGTTATTGAAACACTTATTTTTTAACTAATATTAGATAACCGTAAAATCCATTTGTATTTAACTATTTATATATACAATTTTATATTAATTTACGCATCTTTAAATGATTTTTACCTTGAATATCATTGTTCCCACATTCATATGTTTTTTTTTGCTTTTTGAAAAAATTAGAATGTTCATTTATTGAATAAACATATATTTAGGACAAAAGTTCAATACACTATGTATCGAGATCAGATAATTTTTAATATTTTCATAAATTTAGTTGTACATTTACATATTTGGAAACTATAATAATTTTACATCGTTAGGATTTATGTTTACATTTAATTAAACATAAAATTTAAGTTTTAATTTGACTTTGTGCATTTTAAGAAATTGCAGATTTAGGATATGATAAACGTCAATTAAAATATATTCATCATTCGAATGTTATAGAAATACATTCAAATTGAGCATTACACATGGTTCTATTTGAGTATTTGATATAGAAAAATTTCTTATAATCTTAATAAGAGTTATTTTTCTTTTTCAGATTATGTTTCCGATATCGTTATAATGCTGATGTCGAATTTCGTTCGTGAACCGACTACCAGTGCATCAATATTTGCTACTATAGTTTTCGGGAAAAATGTGATTTGCAAATGAATCTCTCTTTAAGTACGACTTATATATATAAATTATTATCAATAGTTTACACAATCATTGTCAATAGTTTTTTAATTATTGTTATTTATAATTATTTGTAAATACTCTCGCATCATCGATGCTTCGTTAAAAAATTACAAAGTAACAGCTGTCCACTCAAATTTTTAAAAGCATAATTTCGTGTAAACTCTTGTTATTGAAACTCTTATTTTTTAACAAATATTAGATAACCGTAAAATCCATTTGTATTTAACAATTTATATACACAATTTTATATTAATTTACGCATCTTTAAATGATTTTTACCTTGAAAATCATTGTTCCCACATTCATATGTTTTTTTTTTGCTTTTTGAAAAAATTAGAATGTTCATTTATTGAATAAACATATATTTAGGACAAAAGTTCAATACACTATGTATCGAGATCAAATAATTTTTAATATTTTCATAAATTTAGTTGTACATTTACATATTTGGAAACTATAATAATTTTACATCGTTAGGATTTATGTTTACATTTAATTAAACATAAAATTTAAGTTTTACTTTGACTTTTTGCATTTTAAGAAATTGCAGATTTAGGATATGATAAACGTAAATTATTATAAATTGATCATTCGAATGTTATAGAAATACATTCAAATTGAGCACTACACATGGTTCTATTTGAGTATTTGATATTGAAAAATTTCTAATTATCTTAATAAGAGTTATTTTTCTTTTTCAGATGATGTTTCCGATATCGTTATAATGCTGATGTCGAATTTCGTTCGTGTACCGACTACCAGTGCATCAATATTTGCTACTATAGTTTTCGGGAAAAATGTGATTTGCAAATGAATCTCTCTTTAAGTACGACTTATATATATATAAATTATTATCAATAGTTTACACAATCATTGTCAATAGTTTTTTAATAATTGTTATTTATAATTATTTGTAAACACTCTCGCATCATCGATGCTTCGTTAAAAAATTACAAAGTAACAGCTGTCCACTCAAATTTTTAAAAGCATAATTTCGTGTAAACTCTTGTTATTGAAACTCTTATTTTTTAACAAATATTAGATAACCGTAAAATCCATTTGTATTTAACAATTTATATACACAATTTTATATTAATTTACGCATCTTTAAATGATTTTTACCTTGAAAATCATTGTTCCCACATTCATATGTTTTTTTTTTGCTTTTTGAAAAAATTAGAATGTTCAAATAGTGAATAAACATATATTTAGGACAAAAGTTCAATACACTATGTATCGAGATCAGATAATTTTTAATATTTTCATAAATTTAGTTGTACATTTACATATTTGGAAACTCTAATAATTTTACATCGTTAGGATTTATGTTTACATTTAATTAAACATAAAATTTAAGTTTTACTTTGACTTTTTGCATTTTAAGAAATTGCAGATTTAGGATATGATAAACGTAAATTATTATAAATTGATCATTCGAATGTTATAGAAATACATTCAAATTGAGCACTACACATGGTTCTATTTGAGTATTTGATATTGAAAAATTTCTTATAATCTTAATAAGAGTTATTTTTCTTTTTCAGATTATGTTTCCGATATCGTTATAATGCTGTTGTCGAATTTCGTTCGTGAACCGACTACCAGTGCATCAATATTTGCTACTATAGTTTTCGGGAAAAATGTGATTTGCAAATGAATCTCTCTTTAAGTACGACTTATATATATATAAATTATTATCAATAGTTTACACAATCATTGTCAATAGTTTTTTAATAATTGTTATTTATAATTATTTGTAAATACTCTCGCATCATCGATGCTTCGTTAAAAAATTACAAAGTAACAGCTGTCCACTCAAATTTTTAAAAGCATAATTTCGTGTAAACTCTTGTTATTGAAACTCTTATTTTTTAACAAATATTAGATAACCGTAAAATCCATTTGTATTTAACAATTTATATACACAATTTTATATTAATTTACGCATCTTTAAATGATTTTTACCTTGAAAATCATTGTTCCCACATTCATATGTTTTTTTTTTGCTTTTTGAAAAAATTAGAATGTTCAAATAGTGAATAAACATATATTTAGGACAAAAGTTCAATACACTATGTATCGAGATCAGATAATTTTTAATATTTTCATAAATTTAGTTGTACATTTACATATTTGGAAACTATAATAATTTTACATCGTTAGGATTTATGTTTACATTTAATTAAACATAAAATTTAAGTTTTACTTTGACTTTTTGCATTTTAAGAAATTGCAGATTTAGGATATGATTAACGTAAATTATTATAAATTGATCATTCGAATGTTATAGAAATACATTCAAATTGAGCACTACACATGGTTCTATTTGAGTATTTGATATTGAAAAATTTCTAATTATCTTATTAAGAGTTATTTTTCTTTTTCAGATGATGTTTCCGATATCGTTATAATGCTGATGTCGAATTTCGTTCGTGTACCGACTACCAGTGCATCAATATTTGCTACTATAGTTTTCGGGAAAAATGTGATTTGCAAATGAATCTCTCTTTAAGTACGACTTATATATATAAATTATTATCAATAGTTTACACAATCATTGTCAATAGTTTTTTAATATATGTAACTAATTTATAATTATTTGTAAATACTCTCGCATCATCGATGCTTCGTTAAAAAATTACAAAGTAACAGCTGTCCACTCAAATTTTTAAAAGCATAATTTCGTGTAAACTCTTGTTATTGAAACACTTATTTTTTAACTAATATTAGATAACCGTAAAATCCATTTGTATTTAACTATTTATATATACAATTTTATATTAATTTACGCATCTTTAAATGATTTTTACCTTGAATATCATTGTTCCCACATTCATATGTTTTTTTTTGCTTTTTGAAAAAATTAGAATGTTCATTTATTGAATAAACATATATTTAGGACAAAAGTTCAATACACTATGTATCGAGATCAGATAATTTTTAATATTTTCATAAATTTAGTTGTACATTTACATATTTGGAAACTATAATAATTTTACATCGTTAGGATTTATGTTTACATTTAATTAAACATAAAATTTAAGTTTTAATTTGACTTTGTGCATTTTAAGAAATTGCAGATTTAGGATATGATAAACGTCAATTAAAATATATTCATCATTCGAATGTTATAGAAATACATTCAAATTGAGCATTACACATGGTTCTATTTGAGTATTTGATATAGAAAAATTTCTTATAATCTTAATAAGAGTTATTTTTCTTTTTCAGATTATGTTTCCGATATCGTTATAATGCTGATGTCGAATTTCGTTCGTGAACCGACTACCAGTGCATCAATATTTGCTACTATAGTTTTCGGGAAAAATGTGATTTGCAAATGAATCTCTCTTTAAGTACGACTTATATATATAAATTATTATCAATAGTTTACACAATCATTGTCAATAGTTTTTTAATTATTGTTATTTATAATTATTTGTAAATACTCTCGCATCATCGATGCTTCGTTAAAAAATTACAAAGTAACAGCTGTCCACTCAAATTTTTAAAAGCATAATTTCGTGTAAACTCTTGTTATTGAAACTCTTATTTTTTAACAAATATTAGATAACCGTAAAATCCATTTGTATTTAACAATTTATATACACAATTTTATATTAATTTACGCATCTTTAAATGATTTTTACCTTGAAAATCATTGTTCCCACATTCATATGTTTTTTTTTTGCTTTTTGAAAAAATTAGAATGTTCAAATAGTGAATAAACATATATTTAGGACAAAAGTTCAATACACTATGTATCGAGATCAGATAATTTTTAATATTTTCATAAATTTAGTTGTACATTTACATATTTGGAAACTATAATAATTTTACATCGTTAGGATTTATGTTTACATTTAATTAAACATAAAATTTAAGTTTTACTTTGACTTTTTGCATTTTAAGAAATTGCAGATTTAGGATATGATAAACGTAAATTATTATAAATTGATCATTCGAATGTTATAGAAATACATTCAAATTGAGCACTACACATGGTTCTATTTGAGTATTTGATATTGAAAAATTTCTTATAATCTTAATAAGAGTTATTTTTCTTTTTCAGATTATGTTTCCGATATCGTTATAATGCTGTTGTCGAATTTCGTTCGTGAACCGACTACCAGTGCATCAATATTTGCTACTATAGTTTTCGGGAAAAATGTGATTTGCAAATGAATCTCTCTTTAAGTACGACTTATATATATATAAATTATTATCAATAGTTTACACAATCATTGTCAATAGTTTTTTAATAATTGTTATTTATAATTATTTGTAAATACTCTCGCATCATCGATGCTTCGTTAAAAAATTACAAAGTAACAGCTGTCCACTCAAATTTTTAAAAGCATAATTTCGTGTAAACTCTTGTTATTGAAACTCTTATTTTTTAACAAATATTAGATAACCGTAAAATCCATTTGTATTTAACAATTTATATACACAATTTTATATTAATTTACGCATCTTTAAATGATTTTTACCTTGAAAATCATTGTTCCCACATTCATATGTTTTTTTTTTGCTTTTTGAAAAAATTAGAATGTTCAAATAGTGAATAAACATATATTTAGGACAAAAGTTCAATACACTATGTATCGAGATCAGATAATTTTTAATATTTTCATAAATTTAGTTGTACATTTACATATTTGGAAACTATAATAATTTTACATCGTTAGGATTTATGTTTACATTTAATTAAACATAAAATTTAAGTTTTACTTTGACTTTTTGCATTTTAAGAAATTGCAGATTTAGGATATGATTAACGTAAATTATTATAAATTGATCATTCGAATGTTATAGAAATACATTCAAATTGAGCACTACACATGGTTCTATTTGAGTATTTGATATTGAAAAATTTCTAATTATCTTATTAAGAGTTATTTTTCTTTTTCAGATGATGTTTCCGATATCGTTATAATGCTGATGTCGAATTTCGTTCGTGTACCGACTACCAGTGCATCAATATTTGCTACTATAGTTTTCGGGAAAAATGTGATTTGCAAATGAATCTCTCTTTAAGTACGACTTATATATATAAACTATTATCAATAGTTTACACAATCATTGTCAATAGTTTTTTAATATATGTAACTAATTTATAATTATTTGTAAATACTCTCGCATCATCGATGCTTCGTTAAAAAATTACAAAGTAACAGCTGTCCACTCAAATTTTTAAAAGCATAATTTCGTGTAAACTCTTGTTATTGAAACACTTATTTTTTAACTAATATTAGATAACCGTAAAATCCATTTGTATTTAACTATTTATATATACAATTTTATATTAATTTACGCATCTTTAAATGATTTTTACCTTGAATATCATTGTTCCCACATTCATATGTTTTTTTTTGCTTTTTGAAAAAATTAGAATGTTCATTTATTGAATAAACATATATTTAGGACAAAAGTTCAATACACTATGTATCGAGATCAGATAATTTTTAATATTTTCATAAATTTAGTTGTACATTTACATATTTGGAAACTATAATAATTTTACATCGTTAGGATTTATGTTTACATTTAATTAAACATAAAATTTAAGTTTTAATTTGACTTTGTGCATTTTAAGAAATTGCAGATTTAGGATATGATAAACGTCAATTAAAATATATTCATCATTCGAATGTTATAGAAATACATTCAAATTGAGCATTACACATGGTTCTATTTGAGTATTTGATATAGAAAAATTTCTTATAATCTTAATAAGAGTTATTTTTCTTTTTCAGATTATGTTTCCGATATCGTTATAATGCTGATGTCGAATTTCGTTCGTGAACCGACTACCAGTGCATCAATATTTGCTACTATAGTTTTCGGGAAAAATGTGATTTGCAAATGAATCTCTCTTTAAGTACGACTTATATATATATAAATTATTATCAATAGTTTACACAATCATTGTCAATAGTTTTTTAATAATTGTTATTTATAATTATTTGTAAATACTCTCGCATCATCGATGCTTCGTTAAAAAATTACAAAGTAACAGCTGTCCACTCAAATTTTTAAAAGCATAATTTCGTGTAAACTCTTGTTATTGAAACTCTTATTTTTTAACAAATATTAGATAACCGTAAAATCCATTTGTATTTAACAATTTATATACACAATTTTATATTAATTTACGCATCTTTAAATGATTTTTACCTTGAAAATCATTGTTCCCACATTCATATGTTTTTTTTTTGCTTTTTGAAAAAATTAGAATGTTCAAATAGTGAATAAACATATATTTAGGACAAAAGTTCAATACACTATGTATCGAGATCAGATAATTTTTAATATTTTCATAAATTTAGTTGTACATTTACATATTTGGAAACTATAATAATTTTACATCGTTAGGATTTATGTTTACATTTAATTAAACATAAAATTTAAGTTTTACTTTGACTTTTTGCATTTTAAGAAATTGCAGATTTAGGATATGATTAACGTAAATTATTATAAATTGATCATTCGAATGTTATAGAAATACATTCAAATTGAGCACTACACATGGTTCTATTTGAGTATTTGATATTGAAAAATTTCTAATTATCTTATTAAGAGTTATTTTTCTTTTTCAGATGATGTTTCCGATATCGTTATAATGCTGATGTCGAATTTCGTTCGTGTACCGACTACCAGTGCATCAATATTTGCTACTATAGTTTTCGGGAAAAATGTGATTTGCAAATGAATCTCTCTTTAAGTACGACTTATATATATAAATTATTATCAATAGTTTACACAATCATTGTCAATAGTTTTTTAATATATGTAACTAATTTATAATTATTTGTAAATACTCTCGCATCATCGATGCTTCGTTAAAAAATTACAAAGTAACAGCTGTCCACTCAAATTTTTAAAAGCATAATTTCGTGTAAACTCTTGTTATTGAAACTCTTATTTTTTAACAAATATTAGATAACCGTAAAATCCATTTGTATTTAACAATTTATATACACAATTTTATATTAATTTACGCATCTTTAAATGATTTTTACCTTGAAAATCATTGTTCCCACATTCATATGTTTTTTTTTTGCTTTTTGAAAAAATTAGAATGTTCAAATAGTGAATAAACATATATTTAGGACAAAAGTTCAATACACTATGTATCGAGATCAGATAATTTTTAATATTTTCATAAATTTAGTTGTACATTTACATATTTGGAAACTCTAATAATTTTACATCGTTAGGATTTATGTTTACATTTAATTAAACATAAAATTTAAGTTTTACTTTGACTTTTTGCATTTTAAGAAATTGCAGATTTAGGATATGATAAACGTAAATTATTATAAATTGATCATTCGAATGTTATAGAAATACATTCAAATTGAGCACTACACATGGTTCTATTTGAGTATTTGATATTGAAAAATTTCTTATAATCTTAATAAGAGTTATTTTTCTTTTTCAGATTATGTTTCCGATATCGTTATAATGCTGTTGTCGAATTTCGTTCGTGAACCGACTACCAGTGCATCAATATTTGCTACTATAGTTTTCGGGAAAAATGTGATTTGCAAATGAATCTCTCTTTAAGTACGACTTATATATATATAAATTATTATCAATAGTTTACACAATCATTGTCAATAGTTTTTTAATAATTGTTATTTATAATTATTTGTAAATACTCTCGCATCATCGATGCTTCGTTAAAAAATTACAAAGTAACAGCTGTCCACTCAAATTTTTAAAAGCATAATTTCGTGTAAACTCTTGTTATTGAAACTCTTATTTTTTAACAAATATTAGATAACCGTAAAATCCATTTGTATTTAACAATTTATATACACAATTTTATATTAATTTACGCATCTTTAAATGATTTTTACCTTGAAAATCATTGTTCCCACATTCATATGTTTTTTTTTTGCTTTTTGAAAAAATTAGAATGTTCAAATAGTGAATAAACATATATTTAGGACAAAAGTTCAATACACTATGTATCGAGATCAGATAATTTTTAATATTTTCATAAATTTAGTTGTACATTTACATATTTGGAAACTATAATAATTTTACATCGTTAGGATTTATGTTTACATTTAATTAAACATAAAATTTAAGTTTTACTTTGACTTTTTGCATTTTAAGAAATTGCAGATTTAGGATATGATTAACGTAAATTATTATAAATTGATCATTCGAATGTTATAGAAATACATTCAAATTGAGCACTACACATGGTTCTATTTGAGTATTTGATATTGAAAAATTTCTAATTATCTTATTAAGAGTTATTTTTCTTTTTCAGATGATGTTTCCGATATCGTTATAATGCTGATGTCGAATTTCGTTCGTGTACCGACTACCAGTGCATCAATATTTGCTACTATAGTTTTCGGGAAAAATGTGATTTGCAAATGAATCTCTCTTTAAGTACGACTTATATATATAAACTATTATCAATAGTTTACACAATCATTGTCAATAGTTTTTTAATATATGTAACTAATTTATAATTATTTGTAAATACTCTCGCATCATCGATGCTTCGTTAAAAAATTACAAAGTAACAGCTGTCCACTCAAATTTTTAAAAGCATAATTTCGTGTAAACTCTTGTTATTGAAACACTTATTTTTTAACTAATATTAGATAACCGTAAAATCCATTTGTATTTAACTATTTATATATACAATTTTATATTAATTTACGCATCTTTAAATGATTTTTACCTTGAATATCATTGTTCCCACATTCATATGTTTTTTTTTGCTTTTTGAAAAAATTAGAATGTTCATTTATTGAATAAACATATATTTAGGACAAAAGTTCAATACACTATGTATCGAGATCAGATAATTTTTAATATTTTCATAAATTTAGTTGTACATTTACATATTTGGAAACTATAATAATTTTACATCGTTAGGATTTATGTTTACATTTAATTAAACATAAAATTTAAGTTTTAATTTGACTTTGTGCATTTTAAGAAATTGCAGATTTAGGATATGATAAACGTCAATTAAAATATATTCATCATTCGAATGTTATAGAAATACATTCAAATTGAGCATTACACATGGTTCTATTTGAGTATTTGATATAGAAAAATTTCTTATAATCTTAATAAGAGTTATTTTTCTTTTTCAGATTATGTTTCCGATATCGTTATAATGCTGATGTCGAATTTCGTTCGTGAACCGACTACCAGTGCATCAATATTTGCTACTATAGTTTTCGGGAAAAATGTGATTTGCAAATGAATCTCTCTTTAAGTACGACTTATATATATAAACTATTATCAATAGTTTACACAATCATTGTCAATAGTTTTTTAATATATGTAACTAATTTATAATTATTTGTAAATACTCTCGCATCATCGATGCTTCGTTAAAAAATTACAAAGTAACAGCTGTCCACTCAAATTTTTAAAAGCATAATTTCGTGTAAACTCTTGTTATTGAAACACTTATTTTTTAACTAATATTAGATAACCGTAAAATCCATTTGTATTTAACTATTTATATATACAATTTTATATTAATTTACGCATCTTTAAATGATTTTTACCTTGAATATCATTGTTCCCACATTCATATGTTTTTTTTTGCTTTTTGAAAAAATTAGAATGTTCATTTATTGAATAAACATATATTTAGGACAAAAGTTCAATACACTATGTATCGAGATCAGATAATTTTTAATATTTTCATAAATTTAGTTGTACATTTACATATTTGGAAACTCTAATAATTTTACATCGTTAGGATTTATGTTTACATTTAATTAAACATAAAATTTAAGTTTTACTTTGACTTTTTGCATTTTAAGAAATTGCAGATTTAGGATATGATAAACGTAAATTATTATAAATTGATCATTCGAATGTTATAGAAATACATTCAAATTGAGCACTACACATGGTTCTATTTGAGTATTTGATATTGAAAAATTTCTTATAATCTTAATAAGAGTTATTTTTCTTTTTCAGATTATGTTTCCGATATCGTTATAATGCTGTTGTCGAATTTCGTTCGTGAACCGACTACCAGTGCATCAATATTTGCTACTATAGTTTTCGGGAAAAATGTGATTTGCAAATGAATCTCTCTTTAAGTACGACTTATATATATAAATTATTATCAATAGTTTACACAATCATTGTCAATAGTTTTTTAATTATTGTTATTTATAATTATTTGTAAATACTCTCGCATCATCGATGCTTCGTTAAAAAATTACAAAGTAACAGCTGTCCACTCAAATTTTTAAAAGCATAATTTCGTGTAAACTCTTGTTATTGAAACTCTTATTTTTTAACAAATATTAGATAACCGTAAAATCCATTTGTATTTAACAATTTATATACACAATTTTATATTAATTTACGCATCTTTAAATGATTTTTACCTTGAAAATCATTGTTCCCACATTCATATGTTTTTTTTTTGCTTTTTGAAAAAATTAGAATGTTCATTTATTGAATAAACATATATTTAGGACAAAAGTTCAATACACTATGTATCGAGATCAGATAATTTTTAATATTTTCATAAATTTAGTTGTACATTTACATATTTGGAAACTATAATCATTTTACATCGTTAGGATTTATGTTTACATTTAATTAAACATAAAATTTAAGTTTTACTTTGACTTTTTGCATTTTAAGAAATTGCAGATTTAGGATATGATAAACGTAAATTATTATAAATTGATCATTCGAATGTTATAGAAATACATTCAAATTGAGCACTACACATGGTTCTATTTGAGTATTTGATATTGAAAAATTTCTAATTATCTTAATAAGAGTTATTTTTCTTTTTCAGATGATGTTTCCGATATCGTTATAATGCTGATGTCGAATTTCGTTCGTGTACCGACTACCAGTGCATCAATATTTGCTACTATAGTTTTCGGGAAAAATGTGATTTGCAAATGAATCTCTCTTTAAGTACGACTTATATATATAAATTATTATCAATAGTTTACACAATCATTGTCAATAGTTTTTTAATATATGTAACTAATTTATAATTATTTGTAAATACTCTCGCATCATCGATGCTTCGTTAAAAAATTACAAAGTAACAGCTGTCCACTCAAATTTTTAAAAGCATAATTTCGTGTAAACTCTTGTTATTGAAACTCTTATTTTTTAACAAATATTAGATAACCGTAAAATCCATTTGTATTTAACAATTTATATACACAATTTTATATTAATTTACGCATCTTTAAATGATTTTTACCTTGAAAATCATTGTTCCCACATTCATATGTTTTTTTTTTGCTTTTTGAAAAAATTAGAATGTTCATTTATTGAATAAACATATATTTAGGACAAAAGTTCAATACACTATGTATCGAGATCAGATAATTTATAATATTTTCATAAATTTAGTTGTACATTTACATATTTGGAAACTATAATAATTTTACATCGTTAGGATTTATGTTTACATTTAATTAAACATAAAATTTAAGTTTTACTTTGACTTTTTGCATTTTAAGAAATTGCAGATTTAGGATATGATAAACGTAAATTATTATAAATTGATCATTCGAATGTTATAGAAATACATTCAAATTGAGCACTACACATGGTTCTATTTGAGTATTTGATATTGAAAAATTTCTAATTATCTTAATAAGAGTTATTTTTCTTTTTCAGATGATGTTTCCGATATCGTTATAATGCTGATGTCGAATTTCGTTCGTGTACCGACTACCAGTGCATCAATATTTGCTACTATAGTTTTCGGGAAAAATGTGATTTGCAAATGAATCTCTCTTTAAGTACGACTTATATATATAAATTATTATCAATAGTTTACACAATCATTGTCAATAGTTTTTTAATAATTGTAACTAATTTATAATTATTTGTAAATACTCTCGCATCATCGATGCTTCGTTAAAAAATTACAAAGTAACAGCTGTCCACTCAAATTTTTAAAAGCATAATTTCGTGTAAACTCTTGTTATTGAAACACTTATTTTTTAACTAATATTAGATAACCGTAAAATCCATTTGTATTTAACTATTTATATATACAATTTTATATTAATTTACGCATCTTTAAATGATTTTTACCATGAATATCATTGTTCCCACATTCATATGTTTTTTTTTTGCTTTTTGAAAAAATTAGAATGTTCATTTATTGAATAAACATATATTTAGGACAAAAGTTCAATACACTATGTATCGAGATCAGATAATTTTTAATATTTTCATAAATTTAGTTGTACATTTACATATTTGGAAACTATAATAATTTTACATCGTTAGGATTTATGTTTACATTTAATTAAACATAAAATTTAAGTTTTAATTTGACTTTGTGCATTTTAAGAAATTGCAGATTTAGGATATGATAAACGTAAATTAATATATATTCATCATTCGAATGTTATAGAAATACATTCAAATTGAGCATTACACATGGTTCTATTTGAGTATTTGATATATAAAAATTTCTTATAATCTTAATAAGAGATATTTTTCTTTTTCAGATGATGTTTCCGATATCGTTATAATGCTGATGTCGAATTTCCTTCGTGTGCCGACTACCAGTGCATCAATATTTGCTACTATAGTTTTCGGGAAAAATGTGATTTGCAAATGAATCTCTCTTTAAGTACGACTTATATATATATAAATTATTATCAATAGTTTACACAATCATTGTCAATAGTTTTTTAATAATTGTTATTTATAATTATTTGTAAATACTCTCGCATCATCGATGCTTCGTTAAAAAATTACAAAGTAACAGCTGTCCACTCAAATTTTTAAAAGCATAATTTCGTGTAAACTCTTGTTATTGAAACTCTTATTTTTTAACAAATATTAGATAACCGTAAAATCCATTTGTATTTAACAATTTATATACACAATTTTATATTAATTTACGCATCTTTAAATGATTTTTACCTTGAAAATCATTGTTCCCACATTCATATGTTTTTTTTTTGCTTTTTGAAAAAATTAGAATGTTCATTTATTGAATAAACATATATTTAGGACAAAAGTTCAATACACTATGTATCGAGATCAGATAATTTTTAATATTTTCATAAATTTAGTTGTACATTTACATATTTGGAAACTATAATCATTTTACATCGTTAGGATTTATGTTTACATTTAATTAAACATAAAATTTAAGTTTTACTTTGACTTTTTGCATTTTAAGAAATTGCAGATTTAGGATATGATAAACGTAAATTATTATAAATTGATCATTCGAATGTTATAGAAATACATTCAAATTGAGCACTACACATGGTTCTATTTGAGTATTTGATATTGAAAAATTTCTAATTATCTTAATAAGAGTTATTTTTCTTTTTCAGATGATGTTTCCGATATCGTTATAATGCTGATGTCGAATTTCGTTCGTGTACCGACTACCAGTGCATCAATATTTGCTACTATAGTTTTCGGGAAAAATGTGATTTGCAAATGAATCTCTCTTTAAGTACGACTTATATATATAAATTATTATCAATAGTTTACACAATCATTGTCAATAGTTTTTTAATATATGTAACTAATTTATAATTATTTGTAAATACTCTCGCATCATCGATGCTTCGTTAAAAAATTACAAAGTAACAGCTGTCCACTCAAATTTTTAAAAGCATAATTTCGTGTAAACTCTTGTTATTGAAACACTTATTTTTTAACTAATATTAGATAACCGTAAAATCCATTTGTATTTAACTATTTATATATACAATTTTATATTAATTTACGCATCTTTAAATGATTTTTACCTTGAATATCATTGTTCCCACATTCATATGTTTTTTTTTTGCTTTTTGAAAAAATTAGAATGTTCATTTATTGAATAAACATATATTTAGGACAAAAGTTCAATACACTATGTATCGAGATCAGATAATTTTTAATATTTTCATAAATTTAGTTGTACATTTACATATTTGGAAACTATAATAATTTTACATCGTTAGGATTTATGTTTACATTTAATTAAACATAAAATTTAAGTTTTAATTTGACTTTGTGCATTTTAAGAAATTGCAGATTTAGGATATGATAAACGTAAATTAATATATATTCATCATTCGAATGTTATAGAAATACATTCAAATTGAGCATTACACATGGTTCTATTTGAGTATTTGATATAGAAAAATTTCTTATAATCTTAATAAGAGTTATTTTTCTTTTTCAGATTATGTTTCCGATATCGTTATAATGCTGATGTCGAATTTCGTTCGTGAACCGACTACCAGTGCATCAATATTTGCTACTATAGTTTTCGGGAAAAATGTGATTTGCAAATGAATCTCTCTTTAAGTACGACTTATATATATAAATTATTATCAATAGTTTACACAATCATTGTCAATAGTTTTTTAATTATTGTTATTTATAATTATTTGTAAATACTCTCGCATCATCGATGCTTCGTTAAAAAATTACAAAGTAACAGCTGTCCACTCAAATTTTTAAAAGCATAATTTCGTGTAAACTCTTGTTATTGAAACTCTTATTTTTTAACAAATATTAGATAACCGTAAAATCCATTTGTATTTAACAATTTATATACACAATTTTATATTAATTTACGCATCTTTAAATGATTTTTACCTTGAAAATCATTGTTCCCACATTCATATGTTTTTTTTTTGCTTTTTGAAAAAATTAGAATGTTCATTTATTGAATAAACATATATTTAGGACAAAAGTTCAATACACTATGTATCGAGATCAGATAATTTTTAATATTTTCATAAATTTAGTTGTACATTTACATATTTGGAAACTATAATCATTTTACATCGTTAGGATTTATGTTTACATTTAATTAAACATAAAATTTAAGTTTTACTTTGACTTTTTGCATTTTAAGAAATTGCAGATTTAGGATATGATAAACGTAAATTATTATAAATTGATCATTCGAATGTTATAGAAATACATTCAAATTGAGCACTACACATGGTTCTATTTGAGTATTTGATATTGAAAAATTTCTAATTATCTTAATAAGAGTTATTTTTCTTTTTCAGATGATGTTTCCGATATCGTTATAATGCTGATGTCGAATTTCGTTCGTGTACCGACTACCAGTGCATCAATATTTGCTACTATAGTTTTCGGGAAAAATGTGATTTGCAAATGAATCTCTCTTTAAGTACGACTTATATATATAAATTATTATCAATAGTTTACACAATCATTGTCAATAGTTTTTTAATATATGTAACTAATTTATAATTATTTGTAAATACTCTCGCATCATCGATGCTTCGTTAAAAAATTACAAAGTAACAGCTGTCCACTCAAATTTTTAAAAGCATAATTTCGTGTAAACTCTTGTTATTGAAACACTTATTTTTTAACTAATATTAGATAACCGTAAAATCCATTTGTATTTAACTATTTATATATACAATTTTATATTAATTTACGCATCTTTAAATGATTTTTACCTTGAATATCATTGTTCCCACATTCATATGTTTTTTTTTGCTTTTTGAAAAAATTAGAATGTTCATTTATTGAATAAACATATATTTAGGACAAAAGTTCAATACACTATGTATCGAGATCAGATAATTTTTAATATTTTCATAAATTTAGTTGTACATTTACATATTTGGAAACTATAATAATTTTACATCGTTAGGATTTATGTTTACATTTAATTAAACATAAAATTTAAGTTTTAATTTGACTTTGTGCATTTTAAGAAATTGCAGATTTAGGATATGATAAACGTCAATTAAAATATATTCATCATTCGAATGTTATAGAAATACATTCAAATTGAGCATTACACATGGTTCTATTTGAGTATTTGATATAGAAAAATTTCTTATAATCTTAATAAGAGTTATTTTTCTTTTTCAGATTATGTTTCCGATATCGTTATAATGCTGATGTCGAATTTCGTTCGTGAACCGACTACCAGTGCATCAATATTTGCTACTATAGTTTTCGGGAAAAATGTGATTTGCAAATGAATCTCTCTTTAAGTACGACTTATATATATAAATTATTATCAATAGTTTACACAATCATTGTCAATAGTTTTTTAATTATTGTTATTTATAATTATTTGTAAATACTCTCGCATCATCGATGCTTCGTTAAAAAATTACAAAGTAACAGCTGTCCACTCAAATTTTTAAAAGCATAATTTCGTGTAAACTCTTGTTATTGAAACTCTTATTTTTTAACAAATATTAGATAACCGTAAAATCCATTTGTATTTAACAATTTATATACACAATTTTATATTAATTTACGCATCTTTAAATGATTTTTACCTTGAAAATCATTGTTCCCACATTCATATGTTTTTTTTTTGCTTTTTGAAAAAATTAGAATGTTCATTTATTGAATAAACATATATTTAGGACAAAAGTTCAATACACTATGTATCGAGATCAAATAATTTTTAATATTTTCATAAATTTAGTTGTACATTTACATATTTGGAAACTATAATAATTTTACATCGTTAGGATTTATGTTTACATTTAATTAAACATAAAATTTAAGTTTTACTTTGACTTTTTGCATTTTAAGAAATTGCAGATTTAGGATATGATAAACGTAAATTATTATAAATTGATCATTCGAATGTTATAGAAATACATTCAAATTGAGCACTACACATGGTTCTATTTGAGTATTTGATATTGAAAAATTTCTCTTCTTATAATCTTAATAAGAGTCATTTTTCTTTTTCAGATGATGTTTCCGATATCGTTATAATGCTGATGTCGAATTTCGTTCGTGTGCCGACTACCAGTGCATCAATATTTGCTACTATAGTTTTCGGGAAAAATGTGATTTGCAAATGAATCTCTCTTTAAGTACGACTTATATATATATAAATTATTATCAATAGTTTACACAATCATTGTCAATAGTTTTTTAATAATTGTTATTTGTAATTATTTGTAAATACTCTCGCATCATCGATGCTTCGTTAAAAAATTACAAAGTAACAGCTGTCTACTCAAATTTTTAGAAGTATAATTTCGTGTAAACTCTTGTTATTGAAACTCTTATTTTTTAACTAATATTAGATAACCGTAAAATCCATTTGTATTAAACAATTTATATACACAATTTTATATTAATTTACGCATCTTTAAATGATTTTTACCTTGAAAATCATTGTTCCCACATTCATATGTTTTTTTTTTGCTTTTTGAAAAAATTAGAATGTTCATTTATTGAATAAACATATATTTAGGACAAAAGTTCAATACACTATGTATCGAGATCAGATAATTTTTAATATTTTCATAAATTTAGTTGTACATTTACATATTTGGAAACTATAATCATTTTACATCGTTAGGATTTATGTTTACATTTAATTAAACATAAAATTTAAGTTTTACTTTGACTTTTTGCATTTTAAGAAATTGCAGATTTAGGATATGATAAACGTAAATTATTATAAATTGATCATTCGAATGTTATAGAAATACATTCAAATTGAGCACTACACATGGTTCTATTTGAGTATTTGATATTGAAAAATTTCTAATTATCTTAATAAGAGTTATTTTTCTTTTTCAGATGATGTTTCCGATATCGTTATAATGCTGATGTCGAATTTCGTTCGTGTACCGACTACCAGTGCATCAATATTTGCTACTATAGTTTTCGGGAAAAATGTGATTTGCAAATGAATCTCTCTTTAAGTACGACTTATATATATAAATTATTATCAATAGTTTACACAATCATTGTCAATAGTTTTTTAATATATGTAACTAATTTATAATTATTTGTAAATACTCTCGCATCATCGATGCTTCGTTAAAAAATTACAAAGTAACAGCTGTCTACTCAAATTTTTAAAAGCATAATTTCGTGTAAACTCTTGTTATTAAAACTCTTATTTTTTAACTAATATTAGATAACCGTAAAATCCATTTGTATTTAACTATTTATATATACAATTTTATATTAATTTACGCATCTTTAAATGATTTTTACCTTGAATATCATTGTTCCCATATTCATATGTTTTTTTTTTGCTTTTTGAAAAAATTAGAATGTTCATATATTGAATAAACATATATTTAGGACAAAAGTTCAATACACTATGTATCGAGATCGTATAATTTTTAATATTTTCATAAATTTAGTTGTATATTTAGATATTTGGAAACTATAATAATTTTACATCGTTAGGATTTATGTATACATTTAATTAAACATAAAATTTAAGTTTTAATTTGACTTTGTGCATTTTAAGGAATTGCAGATTTAGGATATGATATACGTAAATTAATATATATTGATCAATAGAATGTTATAGAAATACATTCAAATTGAGCACTACACATGGTTCTATTTGAGTATTTGATATAGAACAACTTCTTATAATCTTAATAAGAGTCATTTTTCTTTTTCAGATGATGTTTCCGATATCGTTATAATGCTGATGTCGAATTTCGTTCGTGTGCCGACTACCAGTGCATCAATATTTGCTACTATAGTTTTCGGGAAAAATGTGATTTGCAAATGAATCTCTCTTTAAGTACGACTTATATATATATAAATTATTATCAATAGTTTACACAATCATTGTCAATAGTTTTTTAATAATTGTTATTTGTAATTATTTGTAAATACTCTCGCATCATCGATGCTTCGTTAAAAAATTACAAAGTAACAGCTGTCTACTCAAATTTTTAGAAGTATAATTTCGTGTAAACTCTTGTTATTGAAACTCTTATTTTTTAACTAATATTAGATAACCGTAAAATCCATTTGTATTAAACAATTTATATACACAATTTTATATTAATTTACGCATCTTTAAATGATTTTTACCTTGAAAATCATTGTTCCCACATTCATATGTTTTTTTTTTTGCTTTTTGAAAAAATTAGAATGTTCATTTATTGAATAAACATATATTTAGGACAAAAGTTCAATACACTATGTATCGAGATCAGATAATTTTTAATATTTTCATAAATTTAGTTGTACATTTACATATTTGGAAACTATAATAATTTTACATCGTTAGGATTTATGTTTACATTTAATTAAACATAAAATTTAAGTTTTACTTTGACTTTTTGCATTTTAAGAAATTGCAGATTTAGGATATGATAAACGTAAATTATTATAAATTGATCATTCGAATGTTATAGAAATACATTCAAATTGAGCACTACACATGGTTCTATTTGAGTATTTGATATTGAAAAATTTCTAATTATCTTAATAAGAGTTATTTTTCTTTTTCAGATGATGTTTCCGATATCGTTATAATGCTGATGTCGAATTTCGTTCGTGTACCGACTACCAGTGCATCAATATTTGCTACTATAGTTTTCGGGAAAAATGTGATTTGCAAATGAATCTCTCTTTAAGTACGACTTATATATATAAATTATTATCAATAGTTTACACAATCATTGTCAATAGTTTTTTAATATATGTAACTAATTTATAATTATTTGTAAATACTCTCGCATCATCGATGCTTCGTTAAAAAATTACAAAGTAACAGCTGTCTACTCAAATTTTTAAAAGCATAATTTCGTGTAAACTCTTGTTATTAAAACTCTTATTTTTTAACTAATATTAGATAACCGTAAAATCCATTTGTATTTAACTATTTATATATACAATTTTATATTAATTTACGCATCTTTAAATGATTTTTACCTTGAATATCATTGTTCCCATATTCATATGTTTTTTTTTTGCTTTTTGAAAAAATTAGAATGTTCATATATTGAATAAACATATATTTAGGACAAAAGTTCAATACACTATGTATCGAGATCGTATAATTTTTAATATTTTCATAAATTTAGTTGTATATTTAGATATTTGGAAACTATAATAATTTTACATCGTTAGGATTTATGTATACATTTAATTAAACATAAAATTTAAGTTTTAATTTGACTTTGTGCATTTTAAGGAATTGCAGATTTAGGATATGATATACGTAAATTAATATATATTGATCAATAGAATGTTATAGAAATACATTCAAATTGAGCACTACACATGGTTCTATTTGAGTATTTGATATAGAACAACTTCTTATAATCTTAATAAGAGTCATTTTTCTTTTTCAGATGATGTTTCCGATATCGTTATAATGCTGATGTCGAATTTCGTTCGTGTGCCGACTACCAGTGCATCAATATTTGCTACTATAGTTTTCGGGAAAAATGTGATTTGCAAATGAATCTCTCTTTAAGTACGACTTATATATATATAAATTATTATCAATAGTTTACACAATCATTGTCAATAGTTTATTAATAATTGTTATTTGTAATTATTTGTAAATACTCTCGCATCATCGATGCTTCGTTAAAAAATTACAAAGTAACAGCTGTCTACTCAAATTTTTAGAAGTATAATTTCGTGTAAACTCTTGTTATTGAAACTCTTATTTTTTAACTAATATTAGATAACCGTAAAATCCATTTGTATTAAACAATTTATATACACAATTTTATATTAATTTACGCATCTTTAAATGATTTTTACCTTGAAAATCATTGTTCCCACATTCATATGTTTTTTTTTTGCTTTTTGAAAAAATTAGAATGTTCATTTATTGAATAAACATATATTTAGGACAAAAGTTCAATACACTATGTATCGAGATCAGATAATTTTTAATATTTTCATAAATTTAGTTGTACATTTACATATTTGGAAACTATAATCATTTTACATCGTTAGGATTTATGTTTACATTTAATTAAACATAAAATTTAAGTTTTACTTTGACTTTTTGCATTTTAAGAAATTGCAGATTTAGGATATGATAAACGTAAATTATTATAAATTGATCATTCGAATGTTATAGAAATACATTCAAATTGAGCACTACACATGGTTCTATTTGAGTATTTGATATTGAAAAATTTCTAATTATCTTAATAAGAGTTATTTTTCTTTTTCAGATGATGTTTCCGATATCGTTATAATGCTGATGTCGAATTTCGTTCGTGTACCGACTACCAGTGCATCAATATTTGCTACTATAGTTTTCGGGAAAAATGTGATTTGCAAATGAATCTCTCTTTAAGTACGACTTATATATATAAATTATTATCAATAGTTTACACAATCATTGTCAATAGTTTTTTAATATATGTAACTAATTTATAATTATTTGTAAATACTCTCGCATCATCGATGCTTCGTTAAAAAATTACAAAGTAACAGCTGTCTACTCAAATTTTTAAAAGCATAATTTCGTGTAAACTCTTGTTATTAAAACTCTTATTTTTTAACTAATATTAGATAACCGTAAAATCCATTTGTATTTAACTATTTATATATACAATTTTATATTAATTTACGCATCTTTAAATGATTTTTACCTTGAATATCATTGTTCCCATATTCATATGTTTTTTTTTTGCTTTTTGAAAAAATTAGAATGTTCATATATTGAATAAACATATATTTAGGACAAAAGTTCAATACACTATGTATCGAGATCGTATAATTTTTAATATTTTCATAAATTTAGTTGTATATTTAGATATTTGGAAACTATAATAATTTTACATCGTTAGGATTTATGTATACATTTAATTAAACATAAAATTTAAGTTTTAATTTGACTTTGTGCATTTTAAGGAATTGCAGATTTAGGATATGATATACGTAAATTAATATATATTGATCAATAGAATGTTATAGAAATACATTCAAATTGAGCACTACACATGGTTCTATTTGAGTATTTGATATAGAACAACTTCTTATAATCTTAATAAGAGTCATTTTTCTTTTTCAGATGATGTTTCCGATATCGTTATAATGCTGATGTCGAATTTCGTTCGTGTGCCGACTACCAGTGCATCAATATTTGCTACTATAGTTTTCGGGAAAAATGTGATTTGCAAATGAATCTCTCTTTAAGTACGACTTATATATATATAAATTATTATCAATAGTTTACACAATCATTGTCAATAGTTTTTTAATAATTGTTATTTGTAATTATTTGTAAATACTCTCGCATCATCGATGCTTCGTTAAAAAATTACAAAGTAACAGCTGTCTACTCAAATTTTTAGAAGTATAATTTCGTGTAAACTCTTGTTATTGAAACTCTTATTTTTTAACTAATATTAGATAACCGTAAAATCCATTTGTATTAAACAATTTATATACACAATTTTATATTAATTTACGCATCTTTAAATGATTTTTACCTTGAAAATCATTGTTCCCACATTCATATGTTTTTTTTTTGCTTTTTGAAAAAATTAGAATGTTCATTTATTGAATAAACATATATTTAGGACAAAAGTTCAATACACTATGTATCGAGATCAGATAATTTTTAATATTTTCATAAATTTAGTTGTACATTTACATATTTGGAAACTATAATCATTTTACATCGTTAGGATTTATGTTTACATTTAATTAAACATAAAATTTAAGTTTTACTTTGACTTTTTGCATTTTAAGAAATTGCAGATTTAGGATATGATAAACGTAAATTAATATATATTGATCATTCGAATGTTATAGAAATACATTCAAATTGAGCATTACACATGGTTCTATTTGAGTATTTGATATAGAAAAATTTCTTATAATCCTCATAAGAGTTATTTTTCTTTTTCAGATTATGTTTCCGATATCGTTATAATGCTGTTGTCGAATTTCGTTCGTGAACCGACTACCAGTGCATCAATATTTGCTACTATAGTTTTCGGGAAAAATGTGATTTGCAAATGAATCTCTCTTTAAGTACGACTTATATATATAAATTATTATCAATAGTTTACACAATCATTGTCAATAGTTTTTTAATAATTGTAACTAATTTATAATTATTTGTAAATACTCTCGCATCATCGATGCTTCGTTAAAAAATTACAAAGTAACAGCTGTCCACTCAAATTTTTAAAAGCATAATTTCGTGTAAACTCTTGTTATTGAAACACTTATTTTTTAACTAATATTAGATAACCGTAAAATCCATTTGTATTTAACTATTTATATATACAATTTTATATTAATTTACGCATCTTTAAATGATTTTTACCTTGAATATCATTGTTCCCACATTCATATGTTTTTTTTTTGCTTTTTGAAAAAATTAGAATGTTCATTTATTGAATAAACATATATTTAGGACAAAAGTTCAATACACTATGTATCGAGATCAGATAATTTTTAATATTTTCATAAATTTAGTTGTACATTTACATATTTGGAAACTATAATAATTTTACATCGTTAGGATTTATGTTTACATTTAATTAAACATAAAATTTAAGTTTTAATTTGACTTTGTGCATTTTAAGAAATTGCAGATTTAGGATATGATAAACGTAAATTAATATATATTCATCATTCGAATGTTATAGAAATACATTCAAATTGAGCATTACACATGGTTCTATTTGAGTATTTGATATAGAAAAATTTCTTATAATCTTAATAAGAGTTATTTTTCTTTTTCAGATTATGTTTCCGATATCGTTATAATGCTGATGTCGAATTTCCTTCGTGTGCCGACTACCAGTGCATCAATATTTGCTACTATAGTTTTCGGGAAAAATGTGATTTGCAAATGAATCTCTCTTTAAGTACGACTTATATATATAAATTATTATCAATAGTTTACACAATCATTGTCAATAGTTTTTTAATTATTGTTATTTATAATTATTTGTAAATACTCTCGCATCATCGATGCTTCGTTAAAAAATTACAAAGTAACAGCTGTCCACTCAAATTTTTAAAAGCATAATTTCGTGTAAACTCTTGTTATTGAAACACTTATTTTTTAACAAATATTAGATAACCGTAAAATCCATTTGTATTTAACTATTTATATATACAATTTTATATTAATTTACGCATCTTTAAATGATTTTTACCTTGAATATCATTGTTCCCACATTCATATGTTTTTTTTTGCTTTTTGAAAAAATTACAATGTTCAAATAGTGAATAAACATATATTTAGGACAAAAGTTCAATACACTATGTATCGAGATCAGATAATTTTTAATATTTTCATAAATTTAGTTGTACATTTACATATTTGGAAACTATAATAATTTTACATCGTTAGGATTTATGTTTACATTTAATTAAACATAAAATTTAAGTTTTAATTTGACTTTGTGCATTTTAAGAAATTGCAGATTTAGGATATGATAAACGTCAATTAAAATATATTCATCATTCGAATGTTATAGAAATACATTCAAATTGAGCATTACACATGGTTCTATTTGAGTATTTGATATAGAAAAATTTCTTATAATCTTAATAAGAGTTATTTTTCTTTTTCAGATGATGTTTCCGATATCGTTATAATGCTGATGTCGAATTTCGTTCGTGTACCGACTACCAGTGCATCAATATTTGCTACTATAGTTTTCGGGAAAAATGTGATTTGCAAATGAATCTCTCTTTAAGTACGACTTATATATATAAATTATTATCAATAGTTTACACAATCATTGTCAATAGTTTTTTAATAATTGTTACTTATTTATAATTGTATGTAAATACTCTCGCATCATCGATGCTTCGTTCAAAAATTACAAAGTAACAGCTGTCCACTCAAATTTTTAAAAGCATAATTTCGTGTAAACTCTTGTTATTGAAACTCTTATTTTTTAACTAATATTAGATAACCGTAAAATCCATTTGTATTTAACTATTTATATATACAATTTTATATGAATTTACGCATCTTTAAATAATTTTTACCTTGAATATCATTGTTCCCACATTCATATGTTTTTTTTTTGCTTTTTGAAAAAATTAGAATGTTCATTTATTGAATAAACATATATTTAGGACAAAAGTTCAATACACTATGTATCGAGATCAGATTATTTTTAATATTTTCATAAATTTAGTTGTACATTTACATATTTGGAAACTATAATAATTTTACATCGTTAGGATTTATGTTTACATTTAATTAAACATAAAATTTAAGTTTTAATTTGACTTTGTGCATTTTAAGAAATTGCAGATTTAGGATATGATAAACGTAAATTAATATATATTCATCATTCGAATGTTATAGAAATACATTCAAATTGAGCATTACACATGGTTCTATTTGAGTATTTGATATAGAAAAATTTCTTATAATCTTAATAAGAGATATTTTTCTTTTTCAGATGATGTTTCCGATATCGTTATAATGCTGATGTCGAATTTCCTTCGTGTGCCGACTACCAGTGCATCAATATTTGCTACTATAGTTTTCGGGAAAAATGTGATTTGCAAATGAATCTCTCTTTAAGTACGACTTATATATATATAAATTATTATCAATAGTTTACACAATCATTGTCAATAGTTTTTTAATAATTGTTACTTATTTATAATTGTATGTAAATACTCTCGCATCATCGATGCTTCGTTAAAAAATTACAAAGTAACAGCTGTCCACTCAAATTTTTAAAAGCGTAATTTCGTGTAAACCCTTGTTATTGAAACTCTTATTTTTTAACTAATATAAGATAACCGTAAAATCCATTTGTATTTAACTATTTATATATACAATTTTATATTAATTTACGCATCTTTAAATGATTTTTAGCTTGAATATCATTGTTCCCACATTCATATGTTTTTTTTTTGCTTTTTGATAAAATAAGAATGTTCAAATATTGAATATAAACATATATTTAGGACAAAAGTTCAATACACTATGTATCGAGATCAGATAATTTTTAATATTTTCATAAATTTAGTTGTATATTTACATATTTGGAAACTATAATAATTTTACATCGTTAGGATTTATGTTTACATTTAATTAAACATAAAATTTAAGTTTTACTTTGACTTTGTGCATTTTAAGAAATTGCAGATTTAGGATATGATAAACGTAAATTATTATAAATTGATCATTCGAATGTTATAGAAATACATTCAAATTGAGCACTACACATGGTTCTATTTGAGTATTTGATATTGAAAAATTTCTAATTATCTTAATAAGAGTTATTTTTCTTTTTCAGATGATGTTTCCGATATCGTTATAATGCTGATGTCGAATTTCGTTCGTGTACCGACTACCAGTGCATCAATATTTGCTACTATAGTTTTCGGGAAAAATGTGATTTGCAAATGAATCTCTCTTTAAGTACGACTTATATATATATAAATTATTATCAATAGTTTACACAATCATTGTCAATAGTTTTTTAATTATTGTTATTTATAATTATTTGTAAATACTCTCGCATCATCGATGCTTCGTTAAAAAATTACAAAGTAACAGCTGTCCACTCAAATTTTTAAAAGCATAATTTCGTGTAAACTCTTGTTATTGAAACACTTATTTTTTAACAAATATTAGATAACCGTAAAATCCATTTGTATTTAACTATTTATATATACAATTTTATATTAATTTACGCATCTTTAAATGATTTTTACCTTGAATATCATTGTTCCCACATTCATATGTTTTTTTTTGCTTTTTGAAAAAATTAGAATGTTCAAATAGTGAATAAACATATATTTAGGACAAAAGTTCAATACACTATGTATCGAGATCAGATAATTTTTAATATTTTCATAAATTTAGTTGTACATTTACATATTTGGAAACTATAATAATTTTACATCGTTAGGATTTATGTTTACATTTAATTAAACATAAAATTTAAGTTTTAATTTGACTTTGTGCATTTTAAGAAATTGCAGATTTAGGATATGATAAACGTCAATTAAAATATATTCATCATTCGAATGTTATAGAAATACATTCAAATTGAGCATTACACATGGTTCTATTTGAGTATTTGATATAGAAAAATTTCTTATAATCCTCATAAGAGTTATTTTTCTTTTTCAGATTATGTTTCCGATATCGTTATAATGCTGTTGTCGAATTTCGTTCGTGAACCGACTACCAGTGCATCAATATTTGCTACTATAGTTTTCGGGAAAAATGTGATTTGCAAATGAATCTCTCTTTAAGTACGACTTATATATATAAATTATTATCAATAGTTTACACAATCATTGTCAATAGTTTTTTAATAATTGTAACTAATTTATAATTATTTGTAAATACTCTCGCATCATCGATGCTTCGTTAAAAAATTACAAAGTAACAGCTGTCCACTCAAATTTTTAAAAGCATAATTTCGTGTAAACTCTTGTTATTGAAACACTTATTTTTTAACTAATATTAGATAACCGTAAAATCCATTTGTATTTAACTATTTATATATACAATTTTATATTAATTTACGCATCTTTAAATGATTTTTACCTTGAATATCATTGTTCCCACATTCATATGTTTTTTTTTTGCTTTTTGAAAAAATTAGAATGTTCATTTATTGAATAAACATATATTTAGGACAAAAGTTCAATACACTATGTATCGAGATCAGATAATTTTTAATATTTTCATAAATTTAGTTGTACATTTACATATTTGGAAACTATAATAATTTTACATCGTTAGGATTTATGTTTACATTTAATTAAACATAAAATTTAAGTTTTAATTTGACTTTGTGCATTTTAAGAAATTGCAGATTTAGGATATGATAAACGTAAATTAATATATATTCATCATTCGAATGTTATAGAAATACATTCAAATTGAGCATTACACATGGTTCTATTTGAGTATTTGATATAGAAAAATTTCTTATAATCTTAATAAGAGTTATTTTTCTTTTTCAGATTATGTTTCCGATATCGTTATAATGCTGATGTCGAA
Source organism: Sipha maydis (assembly GCA_034509805.1). NCBI lineage: Eukaryota > Metazoa > Arthropoda > Insecta > Hemiptera > Aphididae > Sipha > Sipha maydis. The sequence continues at coordinate 35,611 of JASXSY010001485.1, read as the reverse complement.
TTTCGTTCGTGTACCGACTACCAGTGCATCAATATTTGCTACTATAGTTTTCGGGAAAAATGTGATTTGCAAATGAATCTCTCTTTAAGTACGACTTATATATATATAAATTATTATCAATAGTTTACACAATCATTGTCAATAGTTTTTTAATTATTGTTATTTATAATTATTTGTAAATACTCTCGCATCATCGATGCTTCGTTAAAAAATTACAAAGTAACAGCTGTCCACTCAAATTTTTAAAAGCATAATTTCGTGTAAACTCTTGTTATTGAAACACTTATTTTTTAACAAATATTAGATAACCGTAAAATCCATTTGTATTTAACTATTTATATATACAATTTTATATTAATTTACGCATCTTTAAATGATTTTTACCTTGAATATCATTGTTCCCACATTCATATGTTTTTTTTTGCTTTTTGAAAAAATTAGAATGTTCAAATAGTGAATAAACATATATTTAGGACAAAAGTTCAATACACTATGTATCGAGATCAGATAATTTTTAATATTTTCATAAATTTAGTTGTACATTTACATATTTGGAAACTATAATAATTTTACATCGTTAGGATTTATGTTTACATTTAATTAAACATAAAATTTAAGTTTTAATTTGACTTTGTGCATTTTAAGAAATTGCAGATTTAGGATATGATAAACGTCAATTAAAATATATTCATCATTCGAATGTTATAGAAATACATTCAAATTGAGCATTACACATGGTTCTATTTGAGTATTTGATATAGAAAAATTTCTTATAATCTTAATAAGAGATATTTTTCTTTTTCAGATGATGTTTCCGATATCGTTATAATGCTGATGTCGAATTTCCTTCGTGTGCCGACTACCAGTGGATCAATATTTGCTAGTATAGTTTTCGGGAATAATGTGATTTGCAAATGAATCTCTTTTTAAGTACGACTTATGTATATAAATTATTATCAATAGTTTACACAATCATTGTCAATAGTTTTTTAATAATTGTTACTTATTTATAATTGTATGTAAATACTCTCGCATCATCGATGCTTCGTTCAAAAATTACAAAGTAACAGCTGTCACTCAAATTTTTAAAAGCATAATTTCGTGTAAACTCTTGTTATTGAAACACTTATTTTTTAACTAATATTAGATAACCGTAAAATCCATTTGTATTTAACTATTTATATATACAATTTTATATTAATTTACGCATCTTTAAATGATTTTTACCTTGAATATCATTGTTCCCACATTCATATGTTTTTTTTTTGCTTTTTGAAAAAATTAGAATGTTCATTTATTGAATAAACATATATTTAGGACAAAAGTTCAATACACTATGTATCGAGATCAGATAATTTTTAATATTTTCATAAATTTAGTTGTACATTTACATATTTGGAAACTATAATAATTTTACATCGTTAGGATTTATGTTTACATTTAATTAAACATAAAATTTAAGTTTTAATTTGACTTTGTGCATTTTAAGAAATTGCAGATTTAGGATATGATAAACGTAAATTAATATATATTCATCATTCGAATGTTATAGAAATACATTCAAATTGAGCATTACACATGGTTCTATTTGAGTATTTGATATAGAAAAATTTCTTATAATCTTAATAAGAGTTATTTTTCTTTTTCAGATTATGTTTCCGATATCGTTATAATGCTGATGTCGAATTTCCTTCGTGTGCCGACTACCAGTGCATCAATATTTGCTACTATAGTTTTCGGGAAAAATGTGATTTGCAAATGAATCTCTCTTTAAGTACGACTTATATATATAAATTATTATCAATAGTTTACACAATCATTGTCAATAGTTTTTTAATTATTGTTATTTATAATTATTTGTAAATACTCTCGCATCATCGATGCTTCGTTCAAAAATTACAAAGTAACAGCTGTCCACTCAAATTTTTAAAAGCATAATTTCGTGTAAACTCTTGTTATTGAAACTCTTATTTTTTAACTAATATTAGATAACCGTAAAATCCATTTGTATTTAACTATTTATATATACAATTTTATATGAATTTACGCATCTTTAAATGATTTTTACCTTGAATATCATTGTTCCCACATTCATATGTTTTTTTCTTGCTTTTTGAAAAAATTAGAATGTTCATTTATTGAATAAACATATATTTAGGACAAAAGTTCAATACACTATGTATCGAGATCAGATAATTTTTAATATTTTCATAAATTTAGTTGTACATTTACATATTTGGAAACTATAATAATTTTAGATCGTTAGGATTTATGTTTACATTTAATTAAACATAAAATTTAAGTTTTAATTTGACTTTGTGCATTTTAAGAAATTGCAGATTTAGGATATGATAAACGTAAATTAATATATATTCATCATTCGAATGTTATAGAAATACATTCAAATTGAGCATTACACATGGTTCTATTTGAGTATTTGATATAGAAAAATTTCTTATAATCTTAATAAGAGATATTTTTCTTTTTCAGATGATGTTTCCGATATCGTTATAATGCTGATGTCGAATTTCCTTCGTGTGCCGACTACCAGTGCATCAATATTTGCTACTATAGTTTTCGGGAAAAATGTGATTTGCAAATGAATCTCTCTTTAAGTACGACTTATATATATAAATTATTATCAATAGTTTACACAATCATTGTCAATAATTTTTTAATAATTGTAACTAATTTATAATTATTTGTAAATACTCTCGCATCATCGATGCTTCGTTAAAAAATTACAAAGTAACAGCTGTCCACTCAAATTTTTAAAAGCATAATTTCGTGTAAACTCTTGTTATTGAAACACTTTTTTTTTAACTAATATTAGATAACCGTAAAATCCATTTGTATTTAACTATTTATATATACAATTTTATATTAATTTACACATCTTTAAATGATTTTTACCTTGAATATCATTGTTCCCACATTCATATGTTTTTTTTTGCTTTTTGAAAAAATTAGAATGTTCATTTATTGAATAAACATATATTTAGGACAAAAGTTCAATACACTATGTATCGAGATCAGATAATTTTTAATATTTTCATAAATTTAGTTGTATATTTACATATTTGGAAACTATAATAATTTTACATCGTTAGGATTTATGTTTACATTTAATTAAACATAAAATTTAAGTTTTAATTTGACTTTGTGCATTTTAAGAAATTGCAGATTTAGGATATGTTAAACGTAAATTAATATATATTGTTCATTCGAATGTTATAGAAATACATTCAAATTGAGCAATACATATGGTTCTATTTGAGTATTTGATATTGAAAAATTTCTTATTATCTTAATAAGAATTATTTTTCTTTTTCAGATGATGTTTCCGATATCGTTATAATGCTGATGTCGAATTTCCTTCGTGTGCCGACTACCAGTGCATCAATATTTGCTACTATAGTTTTCGGGAAAAATGTGATTTGCAAATGAATCTCTCTTTAAGTACGACTTATATATATAAATTATTATCAATAGTTTACACAATCATTGTCAATAGTTTTTTAATAATTGTTACTTATTTATAATTGTATGTAAATACTCTCGCATCATCGATGCTTCGTTAAAAAATTACAAAGTAACAGCTGTCCACTCAAATTTTTAAAAGCATAATTTCGTGTAAACCCTTGTTATTGAAACTCTTATTTTTTAACTTATATTAGATAACCGTAAAATCCATTTGTATTTAACTATTTATATATACAATTTTATATGAATTTACGCATCTTTAAATGATTTTTACCTTGAATATCATTGTTCCCACATTCATATGTTTTTTTTTTGCTTTTTGAAAAAATTAGAATGTTCATTTATTGAATAAACATATATTTAGGACAAAAGTTCAATACACTATGTATCGAGATCAGATTATTTTTAATATTTTCATAAATTTAGTTGTACATTTACATTTTTGGAAACTATAATAATTTTACATCGTTAGGATTTATGTTTACATTTAATTAAACATAAAATTTAAGTTTTAATTTGACTTTGTGCATTTTAAGAAATTGCAGATTTAGGATATGATAAACGTAAATTAATATATATTCATCATTCGAATGTTATAGAAATACATTCAAATTGAGCATTACACATGGTTCTATTTGAGTATTTGATATAGAAAAATTTCTTATAATCTTAATAAGAGTTATTTTTCTTTTTCAGATTATGTTTCCGATATCGTTATAATGCTGATGTCGAATTTCGTTCGTGAACCGACTACCAGTGCATCAATATTTGCTACTATAGTTTTCGGGAAAAATGTGATTTGCAAATGAATCTCTCTTTAAGTACGACTTATATATATATAAATTATTATCAATAGTTTACACAATCATTGTCAATAGTTTTTTAATAATTGTTATTTATAATTATTTGTAAATACTCTCGCATCATCGATGCTTCGTTAAAAAATTACAAAGTAACAGCTGTCCACTCAAATTTTTAAAAGCATAATTTCGTGTAAACTCTTGTTATTGAAACTCTTATTTTTTAACAAATATTAGATAACCGTAAAATCCATTTGTATTTAACAATTTATATACACAATTTTATATTAATTTACGCATCTTTAAATGATTTTTACCTTGAAAATCATTGTTCCCACATTCATATGTTTTTTTTTTGCTTTTTGAAAAATTAGAATGTTCATTTATTGAATAAACATATATTTAGGACAAAAGTTCAATACACTATGTATCGAGATCAGATTATTTTTAATATTTTCATAAATTTAGTTGTACATTTACATATTTGGAAACTATAATAATTTTACATCGTTAGGATTTATGTTTACATTTAATTAAACATAAAATTTAAGTTTTAATTTGACTTTGTGCATTTTAAGAAATTGCAGATTTAGGATATGATAAACGTAAATTAATATATATTGATCATTCGAATGTTATAGAAATACATTCAAATTGAGCACTACACATGGTTCTATTTGAGTATTTGATATAGAAAAATTTCTTATAATCTTAATAAGAGTTATTTTTCTTTTTCAGATGATGTTTCCGATATCGTTATAATGCTGATGTCGAATTTCGTTCGTGTACCGACTACCAGTGCATCAATATTTGCTACTATAGTTTTCGGGAAAAATGTGATTTGCAAATGAATCTCTCTTTAAGTACGACTTATATATATAAATTATTATCAATAGTTTACACAATCATTGTCAATAGTTTTTTAATAATTGTTACTTATTTATAATTGTATGTAAATACTCTCGCATCATCGATGCTTCGTTCAAAAATTACAAAGTAACAGCTGTCCACTCAATTTTTAAAGCATAATTTCGTGTAAACTCTTGTTATTGAAACTCTTATTTTTTAACTAATATTAGATAACCGTAAAATCCATTTGTATTTAACTATTTATATATACAATTTTATATGAATTTACGCATCTTTAAATGATTTTTACCTTGAATATCATTGTTCCCACATTCATATATGTTTTTTTTTTGCTTTTTGAAAAAATTAGAATGTTCATTTATTGAATAAACATATATTTAGGACAAAAGTTCAATACACTATGTATCGAGATCAGATTATTTTTAATATTTTCATAAATTTAGTTGTACATTTACATATTTGGAAACTATAATAATTTTACATCGTTAGGATTTATGTTTACATTTAATTAAACATAAAATTTAAGTTTTAATTTGACTTTGTGCATTTTAAGAAATTGCAGATTTAGGATATGATAAACGTAAATTAATATATATTCATCATTCGAATGTTATAGAAATACATTCAAATTGAGCATTACACATGGTTCTATTTGAGTATTTGATATGGAAAATTCCTTATAATCTTAATAAGAGATATTTTTCTTTTTCAGATGATGTTTCCGATATCGTTATAATGCTGATGTCGAATTTCCTTCGTGTGCCGACTACCAGTGCTTCAATATTTGCTACTATAGTTTTCGGGAAAAATGTGATTTGCAAATGAATCTCTCTTTAAGTACGACTTATATATATAAATTATTATCAATAGTTTACACAATCATTGTCAATAGTTTTTTAATAATTGTTACTTATTTATAATTGTATGTAAATACTCTCGCATCATCGATGCTTCGTTAAAAAATTACAAAGTAACAGCTGTCCACTCAAATTATTAAAAGCGTTATTTCGTGTAAACTCTTGTTATTGAAACTCTTATTTTTTAACTAATATTAGATAACCGTAAAATCCATTTGTATTTAACTATTTATATATAAAATTTTATATTAATTTACGCATCTTTAAATGATTTTAGCTTGAATATCATTGTTCCCACATTCATATGTTTTTTTTTTGCTTTTTGATAAAATAAGAATGTTCAAATATTGAATATAAACATATATTTAGGACAAAAGTTCAATACACTATGTATCGAGATCAGATAATTTTTAATATTTTCATAAATTTAGTTGTATATTTACATATTTGGAAACTATAATAATTTTACATCGTTAGGATTTATGTTTACATTTAATTAAACATAAAATTTAAGTTTTAATTTGACTTTGTGCATTTTAAGAAATTGCAGATTTAGGATATGATAAACGTAAATTAATATATATTCATCATTCGAATGTTATAGAAATACATTCAAATTGAGCATTACACATGGTTCTATTTGAGTATTTGATATGGAAAATTCCTTATAATCTTAATAAGAGATATTTTTCTTTTTCAGATGATGTTTCCGATATCGTTATAATGCTGATGTCGAATTTCCTTCGTGTGCCGACTACCAGTGCATCAATATTTGCTACTATAGTTTTCGGGAAAAATGTGATTTGCAAATGAATCTCTCTTTAAGTACGACTTATATATATAAATTATTATCAATAGTTTACACAATCATTGTCAATAGTTTTTTAATAATTGTTACTTATTTATAATTGTATGTAAATACTCTCGCATCATCGATGCTTCGTTAAAAATTACAAAGTAACAGCTGTCCACTCAAATTATTAAAAGCGTTATTTCGTGTAAACTCTTGTTATTGAAACTCTTATTTTTTAACTAATATTAGATAACCGTAAAATCCATTTGTATTTAACTATTTATATATAAAATTTTATATTAATTTACGCATCTTTAAATGATTTTTAGCTTGAATATCATTGTTCCCACATTCATATGTTTTTTTTTTTGCTTTTTGATAAAATAAGAATGTTCAAATATTGAATATAAACATATATTTAGGACAAAAGTTCAATACACTATGTATCGAGATCAGATAATTTTTAATATTTTCATAAATTTAGTTGTATATTTACATATTTGGAAACTATAATAATTTTACATCGTTAGGATTTATGTTTACATTTAATTAAACATAAAATTTAAGTTTTAATTTGACTTTGTGCATTTTAAGAAATTGCAGATTTAGGATATGATAAACGTAAATTAATATATATTGATCATTCGAATGTTATAGAAATACATTCAAATTGAGCACTACACATGGTTCTATTTGAGTATTTGATATTGAAAAATTTCTTATTATCTTAATAAGAGTTATTTTTCTTTTTCAGATGATGTTTCCGATATCGTTATAATGCTGATGTCGAATTTCCTTCGTGTGCCGACTACCAGTGCATCAATATTTGCTACTATAGTTTTCGGGAAAAATGTGATTTGCAAATGAATCTCTCTTTAAGTACGACTTATATATATAAATTATTATCAATAGTTTACACAATCATTGTCAATAGTTTTTTAATTATTGTTATTTATAATTATTTGTAAATACTCTCGCATCATCGATGCTTCGTTAAAAAATTACAAAGTAACAGCTGTCCACTCAAATTTTTAAAAGCATAATTTCGTGTAAACTCTTGTTATTGAAACACTTATTTTTTAACAAATATTAGATAACCGTAAAATCCATTTGTATTTAACTATTTATATATACAATTTTATATTAATTTACGCATCTTTAAATGATTTTTACCTTGAATATCATTGTTCCCACATTCATATGTTTTTTTTTGCTTTTTGAAAAAATTAGAATGTTCAAATAGTGAATAAACATATATTTAGGACAAAAGTTCAATACACTATGTATCGAGATCAGATAATTTTTAATATTTTCATAAATTTAGTTGTACATTTACATATTTGGAAACTATAATAATTTTACATCGTTAGGATTTATGTTTACATTTAATTAAACATAAAATTTAAGTTTTAATTTGACTTTGTGCATTTTAAGAAATTGCAGATTTAGGATATGATAAACGTCAATTAAAATATATTCATCATTCGAATGTTATAGAAATACATTCAAATTGAGCATTACACATGGTTCTATTTGAGTATTTGATATGGAAAATTCCTTATAATCTTAATAAGAGATATTTTTCTTTTTCAGATGATGTTTCCGATATCGTTATAATGCTGATGTCGAATTTCCTTCGTGTGCCGACTACCAGTGCATCAATATTTGCTACTATAGTTTTCGGGAAAAATGTGATTTGCAAATGAATCTCTCTTTAAGTACGACTTATATATATAAATTATTATCAATAGTTTACACAATCATTGTCAATAGTTTTTTAATAATTGTTACTTATTTATAATTGTATGTAAATACTCTCGCATCATCGATGCTTCGTTAAAAAATTACAAAGTAACAGCTGTCCACTCAAATTATTAAAAGCGTTATTTCGTGTAAACTCTTGTTATTGAAACTCTTATTTTTTAACTAATATTAGATAACCGTAAAATCCATTTGTATTTAACTATTTATATATAAAATTTTATATTAATTTACGCATCTTTAAATGATTTTTAGCTTGAATATCATTGTTCCCACATTCATATGTTTTTTTTTTGCTTTTTGATAAAATAAGAATGTTCAAATATTGAATATAAACATATATTTAGGACAAAAGTTCAATACACTATGTATCGAGATCAGATAATTTTTAATATTTTCATAAATTTAGTTGTATATTTGTATATTTGGAAACTATAATAATTTTACATCGTTAGGATTTATGTTTACATTTAATTAAACATAAAATTTAAGTTTTAATTTGACTTTGTGCATTTTAAGAAATTGCAGATTTAGGATATGATAAACGTAAATTAATATATATTGATCATTCGAATGTTATAGAAATACATTCAAATTGAGCACTACACATGGTTCTATTTGAGTATTTGATATTGAAAAATTTCTTATTATCTTAATAAGAGTTATTTTTCTTTTTCAGATGATGTTTCCGATATCGTTATAATGCTGATGTCGAATTTCCTTCGTGTGCCGACTACCAGTGCATCAATATTTGCTACTATAGTTTTCGGGAAAAATGTGATTTGCAAATGAATCTCTCTTTAAGTACGACTTATATATATAAATTATTATCAATAGTTTACACAATCATTGTCAATAGTTTTTTAATTATTGTTATTTATAATTATTTGTAAATACTCTCGCATCATCGATGCTTCGTTAAAAAATTACAAAGTAACAGCTGTCCACTCAAATTTTTAAAAGCATAATTTCGTGTAAACTCTTGTTATTGAAACACTTATTTTTTAACAAATATTAGATAACCGTAAAATCCATTTGTATTTAACTATTTATATATACAATTTTATATAAATTTACGCATCTTTAAATGATTTTTACCTTGAATATCATTGTTCCCACATTCATATGTTTTTTTTTGCTTTTTGAAAAAATTAGAATGTTCAAATAGTGAATAAACATATATTTAGGACAAAAGTTCAATACACTATGTATCGAGATCAGATAATTTTTAATATTTTCATAAATTTAGTTGTACATTTACATATTTGGAAACTATAATAATTTTACATCGTTAGGATTTATGTTTACATTTAATTAAACATAAAATTTAAGTTTTAATTTGACTTTGTGCATTTTAAGAAATTGCAGATTTAGGATATGATAAACGTCAATTAAAATATATTCATCATTCGAATGTTATAGAAATACATTCAAATTGAGCATTACACATGGTTCTATTTGAGTATTTGATATAGAAAAATTTCTTATAATCCTCATAAGAGTTATTTTTCTTTTTCAGATTATGTTTCCGATATCGTTATAATGCTGTTGTCGAATTTCGTTCGTGAACCGACTACCAGTGCATCAATATTTGCTACTATAGTTTTCGGGAAAAATGTGATTTGCAAATGAATCTCTCTTTAAGTACGACTTATATATATAAATTATTATCAATAGTTTACACAATCATTGTCAATAGTTTTTTAATAATTGTAACTAATTTATAATTATTTGTAAATACTCTCGCATCATCGATGCTTCGTTAAAAAATTACAAAGTAACAGCTGTCCACTCAAATTTTTAAAAGCATAATTTCGTGTAAACTCTTGTTATTGAAACACTTATTTTTTAACTAATATTAGATAACCGTAAAATCCATTTGTATTTAACTATTTATATATACAATTTTATATTAATTTACGCATCTTTAAATGATTTTTACCTTGAATATCATTGTTCCCACATTCATATGTTTTTTTTTTGCTTTTTGAAAAAATTAGAATGTTCATTTATTGAATAAACATATATTTAGGACAAAAGTTCAATACACTATGTATCGAGATCAGATAATTTTTAATATTTTCATAAATTTAGTTGTACATTTACATATTTGGAAACTATAATAATTTTACATCGTTAGGATTTATGTTTACATTTAATTAAACATAAAATTTAAGTTTTAATTTGACTTTGTGCATTTTAAGAAATTGCAGATTTAGGATATGATAAACGTAAATTAATATATATTCATCATTCGAATGTTATAGAAATACATTCAAATTGAGCATTACACATGGTTCTATTTGAGTATTTGATATAGAAAAATTTCTTATAATCTTAATAAGAGTTATTTTTCTTTTTCAGATTATGTTTCCGATATCGTTATAATGCTGATGTCGAATTTCGTTCGTGAACCGACTACCAGTGCATCAATATTTGCTACTATAGTTTTCGGGAAAAATGTGATTTGCAAATGAATCTCTCTTTAAGTACGACTTATATATATATAAATTATTATCAATAGTTTACACAATCATTGTCAATAGTTTTTTAATAATTGTTATTTATAATTATTTGTTAATACTCTCGCATCATCGATGCTTCGTTAAAAAATTACAAAGTAACAGCTGTCCACTCAAATTTTTAAAAGCATAATTTCGTGTAAACTCTTGTTATTGAAACTCTTATTTTTTAACAAATATTAGATAACCGTAAAATCCATTTGTATTTAACAATTTATATACACAATTTTATATTAATTTACGCATCTTTAAATGATTTTTACCTTGAAAATCATTGTTCCCACATTCATATGTTTTTTTTTTGCTTTTTGAAAAAATTAGAATGTTCATTTATTGAATAAACATATATTTAGGACAAAAGTTCAATACACTATGTATCGAGATCAGATAATTTTTAATATTTTCATAAATTTAGTTGTACATTTACATATTTGGAAACTATAATCATTTTACATCGTTAGGATTTATGTTTACATTTAATTAAACATAAAATTTAAGTTTTACTTTGACTTTTTGCATTTTAAGAAATTGCAGATTTAGGATATGATAAACGTAAATTATTATAAATTGATCATTCGAATGTTATAGAAATACATTCAAATTGAGCACTACACATGGTTCTATTTGAGTATTTGATATTGAAAAATTTCTAATTATCTTAATAAGAGTTATTTTTCTTTTTCAGATGATGTTTCCGATATCGTTATAATGCTGATGTCGAATTTCGTTCGTGTACCGACTACCAGTGCATCAATATTTGCTACTATAGTTTTCGGGAAAAATGTGATTTGCAAATGAATCTCTCTTTAAGTACGACTTATATATATAAATTGATATCAATAGTTTACACAATCATTGTCAATAGTTTTTTAATATATGTAACTAATTTATAATTATTTGTAAATACTCTCGCATCATCGATGCTTCGTTAAAAAATTACAAAGTAACAGCTGTCTACTCAAATTTTTAAAAGCATAATTTCGTGTAAACTCTTGTTATTAAAACTCTTATTTTTTAACTAATATTAGATAACCGTAAAATCCATTTGTATTTAACTATTTATATATACAATTTTATATTAATTTACGCATCTTTAAATGATTTTTACCTTGAATATCATTGTTCCCATATTCATATGTTTTTTTTTTGCTTTTTGAAAAAATTAGAATGTTCATATATTGAATAAACATATATTTAGGACAAAAGTTCAATACACTATGTATCGAGATCGTATAATTTTTAATATTTTCATAAATTTAGTTGTATATTTAGATATTTGGAAACTATAATAATTTTACATCGTTAGGATTTATGTATACATTTAATTAAACATAAAATTTAAGTTTTAATTTGACTTTGTGCATTTTAAGGAATTGCAGATTTAGGATATGATATACGTAAATTAATATATATTGATCAATAGAATGTTATAGAAATACATTCAAATTGAGCACTACACATGGTTCTATTTGAGTATTTGATATAGAACAACTTCTTATAATCTTAATAAGAGTCATTTTTCTTTTTCAGATGATGTTTCCGATATCGTTATAATGCTGATGTCGAATTTCGTTCGTGTGCCGACTACCAGTGCATCAATATTTGCTACTATAGTTTTCGGGAAAAATGTGATTTGCAAATGAATCTCTCTTTAAGTACGACTTATATATATATAAATTATTATCAATAGTTTACACAATCATTGTCAATAGTTTTTTAATAATTGTTATTTGTAATTATTTGTAAATACTCTCGCATCATCGATGCTTCGTTAAAAAATTACAAAGTAACAGCTGTCTACTCAAATTTTTAGAAGTATAATTTCGTGTAAACTCTTGTTATTGAAACTCTTATTTTTTAACTAATATTAGATAACCGTAAAATCCATTTGTATTTAACAATTTATATACACAATTTTATATTAATTTACGCATCTTTAAATGATTTTTACCTTGAAAATCATTGTTCCCACATTCATATGTTTTTTTTTTGCTTTTTGAAAAAATTAGAATGTTCATTTATTGAATAAACATATATTTAGGACAAAAGTTCAATACACTATGTATCGAGATCAGATAATTTTTAATATTTTCATAAATTTAGTTGTACATTTACATATTTGGAAACTATAATAATTTTACATCGTTAGGATTTATGTTTACATTTAATTAAACATAAAATTTAAGTTTTAATTTGACTTTGTGCATTTTAAGAAATTGCAGATTTAGGATATGATAAACGTAAATTAATATATATTCATCATTCGAATGTTATAGAAATACATTCAAATTGAGCATTACACATGGTTCTATTTGAGTATTTGATATAGAAAAATTTCTTATAATCTTAATAAGAGTTATTTTTCTTTTTCAGATTATGTTTCCGATATCGTTATAATGCTGATGTCGAATTTCGTTCGTGAACCGACTACCAGTGCATCAATATTTGCTACTATAGTTTTCGGGAAAAATGTGATTTGCAAATGAATCTCTCTTTAAGTACGACTTATATATATATAAATTATTATCAATAGTTTACACAATCATTGTCAATAGTTTTTTAATAATTGTTATTTATAATTATTTGTAAATACTCTCGCATCATCGATGCTTCGTTAAAAAATTACAAAGTAACAGCTGTCCACTCAAATTTTTAAAAGCATAATTTCGTGTAAACTCTTGTTATTGAAACTCTTATTTTTTAACAAATATTAGATAACCGTAAAATCCATTTGTATTTAACAATTTATATACACAATTTTATATTAATTTACGCATCTTTAAATGATTTATACCTTGAAAATCATTGTTCCCACATTCATATGTTTTTTTTTTGCTTTTTGAAAAAATTAGAATGTTCATTTATTGAATAAACATATATTTAGGACAAAAGTTCAATACACTATGTATCGAGATCAGATAATTTTTAATATTTTCATAAATTTAGTTGTACATTTACATATTTGGAAACTATAATCATTTTACATCGTTAGGATTTATGTTTACATTTAATTAAACATAAAATTTAAGTTTTACTTTGACTTTTTGCATTTTAAGAAATTGCAGATTTAGGATATGATAAACGTAAATTATTATAAATTGATCATTCGAATGTTATAGAAATACATTCAAATTGAGCACTACACATGGTTCTATTTGAGTATTTGATATTGAAAAATTTCTAATTATCTTAATAAGAGTTATTTTTCTTTTTCAGATGATGTTTCCGATATCGTTATAATGCTGATGTCGAATTTCGTTCGTGTACCGACTACCAGTGCATCAATATTTGCTACTATAGTTTTCGGGAAAAATGTGATTTGCAAATGAATCTCTCTTTAAGTACGACTTATATATATAAATTATTATCAATAGTTTACACAATCATTGTCAATAGTTTTTTAATATATGTAACTAATTTATAATTATTTGTAAATACTCTCGCATCATCGATGCTTCGTTAAAAAATTACAAAGTAACAGCTGTCTACTCAAATTTTTAAAAGCATAATTTCGTGTAAACTCTTGTTATTAAAACTCTTATTTTTTAACTAATATTAGATAACCGTAAAATCCATTTGTATTTAACTATTTATATATACAATTTTATATTAATTTACGCATCTTTAAATGATTTTTACCTTGAATATCATTGTTCCCATATTCATATGTTTTTTTTTTGCTTTTTGAAAAAATTAGAATGTTCATATATTGAATAAACATATATTTAGGACAAAAGTTCAATACACTATGTATCGAGATCGTATAATTTTTAATATTTTCATAAATTTAGTTGTATATTTAGATATTTGGAAACTATAATAATTTTACATCGTTAGGATTTATGTATACATTTAATTAAACATAAAATTTAAGTTTTAATTTGACTTTGTGCATTTTAAGGAATTGCAGATTTAGGATATGATATACGTAAATTAATATATATTGATCAATAGAATGTTATAGAAATACATTCAAATTGAGCACTACACATGGTTCTATTTGAGTATTTGATATAGAACAACTTCTTATAATCTTAATAAGAGTCATTTTTCTTTTTCAGATGATGTTTCCGATATCGTTATAATGCTGATGTCGAATTTCGTTCGTGTGCCGACTACCAGTGCATCAATATTTGCTACTATAGTTTTCAGGAAAAATGTGATTTGCAAATGAATCTCTCTTTAAGTACGACTTATATATATAAATTATTATCAATAGTTTACACAATCATTGTCAATAGTTTTTTAATATATGTAACTAATTTATAATTATTTGTAAATACTCTCGCATCATCGATGCTTCGTTAAAAAATTACAAAGTAACAGCTGTCTACTCAAATTTTTAAAAGCATAATTTCGTGTAAACTCTTGTTATTAAAACTCTTATTTTTTAACTAATATTAGATAACCGTAAAATCCATTTGTATTTAACTATTTATATATACAATTTTATATTAATTTACGCATCTTTAAATGATTTTTACCTTGAATATCATTGTTCCCATATTCATATGTTTTTTTTTTGCTTTTTGAAAAAATTAGAATGTTCATATATTGAATAAACATATATTTAGGACAAAAGTTCAATACACTATGTATCGAGATCGTATAATTTTTAATATTTTCATAAATTTAGTTGTATATTTAGATATTTGGAAACTATAATAATTTTACATCGTTAGGATTTATGTATACATTTAATTAAACATAAAATTTAAGTTTTAATTTGACTTTGTGCATTTTAAGGAATTGCAGATTTAGGATATGATATACGTAAATTAATATATATTGATCAATAGAATGTTATAGAAATACATTCAAATTGAGCACTACACATGGTTCTATTTGAGTATTTGATATAGAACAACTTCTTATAATCTTAATAAGAGTCATTTTTCTTTTTCAGCTGATGTTTCCGATATCGTTATAATGCTGATGTCGAATTTCGTTCGTGTGCCGACTACCAGTGCATCAATATTTGCTACTATAGTTTTCGGGAAAAATGTGATTTGCAAATGAATCTCTCTTTAAGTACGACTTATATATATATAAATTATTATCAATAGTTTACACAATCATTGTCAATAGTTTTTTAATAATTGTTATTTGTAATTATTTGTAAATACTCTCGCATCATCGATGCTTCGTTAAAAAATTACAAAGTAACAGCTGTCTACTCAAATTTTTAGAAGTATAATTTCGTGTAAACTCTTGTTATTGAAACTCTTATTTTTTAACTAATATTAGATAACCGTAAAATCCATTTGTATTTAACAATTTATATACACAATTTTATATTAATTTACGCATCTTTAAATGATTTTTACCTTGAAAATCATTGTTCCCACATTCATATGTTTTTTTTTTGCTTTTTGAAAAAATTAGAATGTTCATTTATTGAATAAACATATATTTAGGACAAAAGTTCAGTACACTATGTATCGAGATCAGATAATTTTTAATATTTTCATAAATTTAGTTGTACATTTACATATTTGGAAACTATAATAATTTTACATCGTTAGGATTTATGTTTACATTTAATTAAACATAAAATTTAAGTTTTAATTTGACTTTGTGCATTTTAAGAAATTGCAGATTTAGGATATGATAAACGTAAATTAATATATATTGATCATTCGAATGTTATAGAAATACATTCAAATTGAGCACTACACATGGTTCTATTTGAGTATTTGATATTGAAAAATTTCTTATTATCTTAATAAGAGTTATTTTTCTTTTTCAGATGATGTTTCCGATATCGTTATAATGCTGATGTCGAATTTCCTTCGTGTGCCGACTACCAGTGCATCAATATTTGCTACTATAGTTTTCGGGAAAAATGTGATTTGCAAATGAATCTCTCTTTAAGTACGACTTATATATATATAAATTATTATCAATAGTTTACACAATCATTGTCAATAGTTTTTTAATAATTGTTATTTATAATTATTTGTTAATACTCTCGCATCATCGATGCTTCGTTAAAAAATTACAAAGTAACAGCTGTCCACTCAAATTTTTAAAAGCATAATTTCGTGTAAACTCTTGTTATTGAAACTCTTATTTTTTAACAAATATTAGATAACCGTAAAATCCATTTGTATTTAACAATTTATATACACAATTTTATATTAATTTACGCATCTTTAAATGATTTTTACCTTGAAAATCATTGTTCCCACATTCATATGTTTTTTTTTTGCTTTTTGAAAAAATTAGAATGTTCATTTATTGAATAAACATATATTTAGGACAAAAGTTCAATACACTATGTATCGAGATCAGATAATTTTTAATATTTTCATAAATTTAGTTGTACATTTACATATTTGGAAACTATAATCATTTTACATCGTTAGGATTTATGTTTACATTTAATTAAACATAAAATTTAAGTTTTACTTTGACTTTTTGCATTTTAAGAAATTGCAGATTTAGGATATGATAAACGTAAATTATTATAAATTGATCATTCGAATGTTATAGAAATACATTCAAATTGAGCACTACACATGGTTCTATTTGAGTATTTGATATTGAAAAATTTCTAATTATCTTAATAAGAGTTATTTTTCTTTTTCAGATGATGTTTCCGATATCGTTATAATGCTGATGTCGAATTTCGTTCGTGTACCGACTACCAGTGCATCAATATTTGCTACTATAGTTTTCGGGAAAAATGTGATTTGCAAATGAATCTCTCTTTAAGTACGACTTATATATATAAATTATTATCAATAGTTTACACAATCATTGTCAATAGTTTTTTAATATATGTAACTAATTTATAATTATTTGTAAATACTCTCGCATCATCGATGCTTCGTTAAAAAATTACAAAGTAACAGCTGTCTACTCAAATTTTTAAAAGCATAATTTCGTGTAAACTCTTGTTATTAAAACTCTTATTTTTTAACTAATATTAGATAACCGTAAAATCCATTTGTATTTAACTATTTATATATACAATTTTATATTAATTTACGCATCTTTAAATGATTTTTACCTTGAATATCATTGTTCCCATATTCATATGTTTTTTTTTTGCTTTTTGAAAAAATTAGAATGTTCATATATTGAATAAACATATATTTAGGACAAAAGTTCAATACACTATGTATCGAGATCGTATAATTTTTAATATTTTCATAAATTTAGTTGTATATTTAGATATTTGGAAACTATAATAATTTTACATCGTTAGGATTTATGTATACATTTAATTAAACATAAAATTTAAGTTTTAATTTGACTTTGTGCATTTTAAGGAATTGCAGATTTAGGATATGATATACGTAAATTAATATATATTGATCAATAGAATGTTATAGAAATACATTCAAATTGAGCACTACACATGGTTCTATTTGAGTATTTGATATAGAACAACTTCTTATAATCTTAATAAGAGTCATTTTTCTTTTTCAGATGATGTTTCCGATATCGTTATAATGCTGATGTCGAATTTCGTTCGTGTGCCGACTACCAGTGCATCAATATTTGCTACTATAGTTTTCAGGAAAAATGTGATTTGCAAATGAATCTCTCTTTAAGTACGACTTATATATATATAAATTATTATCAATAGTTTACACAATCATTGTCAATAGTTTTTTAATAATTGTTATTTGTAATTATTTGTAAATACTCTCGCATCATCGATGCTTCGTTAAAAAATTACAAAGTAACAGCTGTCTACTCAAATTTTTAGAAGTATAATTTCGTGTAAACTCTTGTTATTGAAACTCTTATTTTTTAACTAATATTAGATAACCGTAAAATCCATTTGTATTAAACAATTTATATACACAATTTTATATTAATTTACGCATCTTTAAATGATTTTTACCTTGAAAATCATTGTTCCCACATTCATATGTTTTTTTTTTGCTTTTTGAAAAAATTAGAATGTTCATTTATTGAATAAACATATATTTAGGACAAAAGTTCAATACACTATGTATCGAGATCAGATAATTTTTAATATTTTCATAAATTTAGTTGTACATTTACATATTTGGAAACTATAATCATTTTACATCGTTAGGATTTATGTTTACATTTAATTAAACATAAAATTTAAGTTTTACTTTGACTTTTTGCATTTTAAGAAATTGCAGATTTAGGATATGATAAACGTAAATTATTATAAATTGATCATTCGAATGTTATAGAAATACATTCAAATTGAGCACTACACATGGTTCTATTTGAGTATTTGATATTGAAAAATTTCTAATTATCTTAATAAGAGTTATTTTTCTTTTTCAGATGATGTTTCCGATATCGTTATAATGCTGATGTCGAATTTCGTTCGTGTACCGACTACCAGTGCATCAATATTTGCTACTATAGTTTTCGGGAAAAATGTGATTTGCAAATGAATCTCTCTTTAAGTACGACTTATATATATAAATTATTATCAATAGTTTACACAATCATTGTCAATAGTTTTTTAATATATGTAACTAATTTATAATTATTTGTAAATACTCTCGCATCATCGATGCTTCGTTAAAAAATTACAAAGTAACAGCTGTCTACTCAAATTTTTAGAAGTATAATTTCGTGTAAACTCTTGTTATTGAAATTCTTATTTTTTAACTAATATTAGATAACCGTAAAATCCATTTGTATTTAACAATTTATATACACAATTTTATATTAATTTACGCATCTTTAAATGATTTTTACCTTGAAAATCATTGTTCCCACATTCATATGTTTTTTTTTTGCTTTTTGAAAAAATTAGAATGTTCATTTATTGAATAAACATATATTTAGGACAAAAGTTCAATACACTATGTATCGAGATCAGATAATTTTTAATATTTTCATAAATTTAGTTGTACATTTACATATTTGGAAACTATAATAATTTTACATCGTTAGGATTTATGTTTACATTTAATTAAACATAAAATTTAAGTTTTAATTTGACTTTGTGCATTTTAAGAAATTGCAGATTTAGGATATGATAAACGTAAATTAATATATATTCATCATTCGAATGTTATAGAAATACATTCAAATTGAGCATTACACATGGTTCTATTTGAGTATTTGATATAGAAAAATTTCTTATAATCTTAATAAGAGTTATTTTTCTTTTTCAGATTATGTTTCCGATATCGTTATAATGCTGATGTCGAATTTCGTTCGTGAACCGACTACCAGTGCATCAATATTTGCTACTATAGTTTTCGGGAAAAATGTGATTTGCAAATGAATCTCTCTTTAAGTACGACTTATATATATATAAATTATTATCAATAGTTTACACAATCATTGTCAATAGTTTTTTAATAATTGTTATTTATAATTATTTGTAAATACTCTCGCATCATCGATGCTTCGTTAAAAAATTACAAAGTAACAGCTGTCCACTCAAATTTTTAAAAGCATAATTTCGTGTAAACTCTTGTTATTGAAACTCTTATTTTTTAACAAATATTAGATAACCGTAAAATCCATTTGTATTTAACAATTTATATACACAATTTTATATTAATTTACGCATCTTTAAATGATTTTTACCTTGAAAATCATTGTTCCCACATTCATATGTTTTTTTTTTGCTTTTTGAAAAAATTAGAATGTTCATTTATTGAATAAACATATATTTAGGACAAAAGTTCAATACACTATGTATCGAGATCAGATAATTTTTAATATTTTCATAAATTTAGTTGTACATTTACATATTTGGAAACTATAATCATTTTACATCGTTAGGATTTATGTTTACATTTAATTAAACATAAAATTTAAGTTTTACTTTGACTTTTTGCATTTTAAGAAATTGCAGATTTAGGATATGATAAACGTAAATTATTATAAATTGGTCATTCGAATGTTATAGAAATACATTCAAATTGAGCACTACACATGGTTCTATTTGAGTATTTGATATTGAAAAATTTCTAATTATCTTAATAAGAGTTATTTTTCTTTTTCAGATGATGTTTCCGATATCGTTATAATGCTGATGTCGAATTTCGTTCGTGTACCGACTACCAGTGCATCAATATTTGCTACTATAGTTTTCGGGAAAAATGTGATTTGCAAATGAATCTCTCTTTAAGTACGACTTATATATATAAATTATTATCAATAGTTTACACAATCATTGTCAATAGTTTTTTAATATATGTAACTAATTTATAATTATTTGTAAATACTCTCGCATCATCGATGCTTCGTTAAAAAATTACAAAGTAACAGCTGTCTACTCAAATTTTTAAAAGCATAATTTCGTGTAAACTCTTGTTATTAAAACTCTTATTTTTTAACTAATATTAGATAACCGTAAAATCCATTTGTATTTAACTATTTATATATACAATTTTATATTAATTTACGCATCTTTAAATGATTTTTACCTTGAATATCATTGTTCCCATATTCATATGTTTTTTTTTTGCTTTTTGAAAAAATTAGAATGTTCATATATTGAATAAACATATATTTAGGACAAAAGTTCAATACACTATGTATCGAGATCGTATAATTTTTAATATTTTCATAAATTTAGTTGTATATTTAGATATTTGGAAACTATAATAATTTTACATCGTTAGGATTTATGTATACATTTAATTAAACATAAAATTTAAGTTTTAATTTGACTTTGTGCATTTTAAGGAATTGCAGATTTAGGATATGATATACGTATATTAATATATATTGATCAATAGAATGTTATAGAAATACATTCAAATTGAGCACTACACATGGTTCTATTTGAGTATTTGATATAGAACAACTTCTTATAATCTTAATAAGAGTCATTTTTCTTTTTCAGATGATGTTTCCGATATCGTTATAATGCTGATGTCGAATTTCGTTCGTGTGCCGACTACCAGTGCATCAATATTTGCTACTATAGTTTTCAGGAAAAATGTGATTTGCAAATGAATCTCTCTTTAAGTACGACTTATATATATATAAATTATTATCAATAGTTTACACAATCATTGTCAATAGTTTTTTAATAATTGTTATTTGTAATTATTTGTAAATACTCTCGCATCATCGATGCTTCGTTAAAAAATTACAAAGTAACAGCTGTCTACTCAAATTTTTAGAAGTATAATTTCGTGTAAACTCTTGTTATTGAAACTCTTATTTTTTAACTAATATTAGATAACCGTA
This sequence comes from Sipha maydis, assembly GCA_034509805.1. Lineage (NCBI taxonomy): Eukaryota > Metazoa > Arthropoda > Insecta > Hemiptera > Aphididae > Sipha > Sipha maydis. Next base: position 13,362 of record JASXSY010001485.1, on the reverse strand, counting down.
AAATCCATTTGTATTAAACAATTTATATACACAATTTTATATTAATTTACGCATCTTTAAATGATTTTTACCTTGAAAATCATTGTTCCCACATTCATATGTTTTTTTTTTGCTTTTTGAAAAAATTAGAATGTTCATTTATTGAATAAACATATATTTAGGACAAAAGTTCAATACACTATGTATCGAGATCGTATAATTTTTAATATTTTCATAAATTTAGTTGTATATTTAGATATTTGGAAACTATAATAATTTTACATCGTTAGGATTTATGTATACATTTAATTAAACATAAAATTTAAGTTTTAATTTGACTTTGTGCATTTTAAGGAATTGCAGATTTAGGATATGATATACGTAAATTAATATATATTGATCAATAGAATGTTATAGAAATACATTCAAATTGAGCACTACACATGGTTCTATTTGAGTATTTGATATAGAACAACTTCTTATAATCTTAATAAGAGTCATTTTTCTTTTTCAGATGATGTTTCCGATATCGTTATAATGCTGATGTCGAATTTCGTTCGTGTGCCGACTACCAGTGCATCAATATTTGCTACTATAGTTTTCAGGAAAAATGTGATTTGCAAATGAATCTCTCTTTAAGTACGACTTATATATATATAAATTATTATCAATAGTTTACACAATCATTGTCAATAGTTTTTTAATAATTGTTATTTGTAATTATTTGTAAATACTCTCGCATCATCGATGCTTCGTTAAAAAATTACAAAGTAACAGCTGTCTACTCAAATTTTTAGAAGTATAATTTCGTGTAAACTCTTGTTATTGAAACTCTTATTTTTTAACTAATATTAGATAACCGTAAAATCCATTTGTATTAAACAATTTATATACACAATTTTATATTAATTTACGCATCTTTAAATGATTTTTACCTTGAAAATCATTGTTCCCACATTCATATGTTTTTTTTTTGCTTTTTGAAAAAATTAGAATGTTCATTTATTGAATAAACATATATTTAGGACAAAAGTTCAATACACTATGTATCGAGATCAGATAATTTTTAATATTTTCATAAATTTAGTTGTACATTTACATATTTGGAAACTATAATCATTTTACATCGTTAGGATTTATGTTTACATTTAATTAAACATAAAATTTAAGTTTTACTTTGACTTTTTGCATTTTAAGAAATTGCAGATTTAGGATATGATAAACGTAAATTATTATAAATTGATCATTCGAATGTTATAGAAATACATTCAAATTGAGCACTACACATGGTTCTATTTGAGTATTTGATATTGAAAAATTTCTAATTATCTTAATAAGAGTTATTTTTCTTTTTCAGATGATGTTTCCGATATCGTTATAATGCTGATGTCGAATTTCGTTCGTGTACCGACTACCAGTGCATCAATATTTGCTACTATAGTTTTCGGGAAAAATGTGATTTGCAAATGAATCTCTCTTTAAGTACGACTTATATATATAAATTATTATCAATAGTTTACACAATCATTGTCAATAGTTTTTTAATATATGTAACTAATTTATAATTATTTGTAAATACTCTCGCATCATCGATGCTTCGTTAAAAAATTACAAAGTAACAGCTGTCTACTCAAATTTTTAGAAGTATAATTTCGTGTAAACTCTTGTTATTGAAATTCTTATTTTTTAACTAATATTAGATAACCGTAAAATCCATTTGTATTTAACAATTTATATACACAATTTTATATTAATTTACGCATCTTTAAATGATTTTTACCTTGAAAATCATTGTTCCCACATTCATATGTTTTTTTTTTGCTTTTTGAAAAAATTAGAATGTTCATTTATTGAATAAACATATATTTAGGACAAAAGTTCAATACACTATGTATCGAGATCAGATAATTTTTAATATTTTCATAAATTTAGTTGTACATTTACATATTTGGAAACTATAATAATTTTACATCGTTAGGATTTATGTTTACATTTAATTAAACATAAAATTTAAGTTTTAATTTGACTTTGTGCATTTTAAGAAATTGCAGATTTAGGATATGATAAACGTAAATTAATATATATTCATCATTCGAATGTTATAGAAATACATTCAAATTGAGCATTACACATGGTTCTATTTGAGTATTTGATATAGAAAAATTTCTTATAATCTTAATAAGAGTTATTTTTCTTTTTCAGATTATGTTTCCGATATCGTTATAATGCTGATGTCGAATTTCGTTCGTGAACCGACTACCAGTGCATCAATATTTGCTACTATAGTTTTCGGGAAAAATGTGATTTGCAAATGAATCTCTCTTTAAGTACGACTTATATATATATAAATTATTATCAATAGTTTACACAATCATTGTCAATAGTTTTTTAATAATTGTTATTTATAATTATTTGTAAATACTCTCGCATCATCGATGCTTCGTTAAAAAATTACAAAGTAACAGCTGTCCACTCAAATTTTTAAAAGCATAATTTCGTGTAAACTCTTGTTATTGAAACTCTTATTTTTTAACAAATATTAGATAACCGTAAAATCCATTTGTATTTAACAATTTATATACACAATTTTATATTAATTTACGCATCTTTAAATGATTTTTACCTTGAAAATCATTGTTCCCACATTCATATGTTTTTTTTTTGCTTTTTGAAAAAATTAGAATGTTCATTTATTGAATAAACATATATTTAGGACAAAAGTTCAATACACTATGTATCGAGATCAGATAATTTTTAATATTTTCATAAATTTAGTTGTACATTTACATATTTGGAAACTATAATCATTTTACATCGTTAGGATTTATGTTTACATTTAATTAAACATAAAATTTAAGTTTTACTTTGACTTTTTGCATTTTAAGAAATTGCAGATTTAGGATATGATAAACGTAAATTATTATAAATTGGTCATTCGAATGTTATAGAAATACATTCAAATTGAGCACTACACATGGTTCTATTTGAGTATTTGATATTGAAAAATTTCTAATTATCTTAATAAGAGTTATTTTTCTTTTTCAGATGATGTTTCCGATATCGTTATAATGCTGATGTCGAATTTCGTTCGTGTACCGACTACCAGTGCATCAATATTTGCTACTATAGTTTTCGGGAAAAATGTGATTTGCAAATGAATCTCTCTTTAAGTACGACTTATATATATAAATTATTATCAATAGTTTACACAATCATTGTCAATAGTTTTTTAATATATGTAACTAATTTATAATTATTTGTAAATACTCTCGCATCATCGATGCTTCGTTAAAAAATTACAAAGTAACAGCTGTCTACTCAAATTTTTAAAAGCATAATTTCGTGTAAACTCTTGTTATTAAAACTCTTATTTTTTAACTAATATTAGATAACCGTAAAATCCATTTGTATTTAACTATTTATATATACAATTTTATATTAATTTACGCATCTTTAAATGATTTTTACCTTGAATATCATTGTTCCCATATTCATATGTTTTTTTTTTTGCTTTTTGAAAAAATTAGAATGTTCATATATTGAATAAACATATATTTAGGACAAAAGTTCAATACACTATGTATCGAGATCGTATAATTTTTAATATTTTCATAAATTTAGTTGTATATTTAGATATTTGGAAACTATAATAATTTTACATCGTTAGGATTTATGTATACATTTAATTAAACATAAAATTTAAGTTTTAATTTGACTTTGTGCATTTTAAGGAATTGCAGATTTAGATATGATATACGTATATTAATATATATTGATCAATAGAATGTTATAGAAATACATTCAAATTGAGCACTACACATGGTTCTATTTGAGTATTTGATATAGAACAACTTCTTATAATCTTAATAAGAGTCATTTTTCTTTTTCAGATGATGTTTCCGATATCGTTATAATGCTGATGTCGAATTTCGTTCGTGTGCCGACTACCAGTGCATCAATATTTGCTACTATAGTTTTCAGGAAAAATGTGATTTGCAAATGAATCTCTCTTTAAGTACGACTTATATATATATAAATTATTATCAATAGTTTACACAATCATTGTCAATAGTTTTTTAATAATTGTTATTTGTAATTATTTGTAAATACTCTCGCATCATCGATGCTTCGTTAAAAAATTACAAAGTAACAGCTGTCTACTCAAATTTTTAGAAGTATAATTTCGTGTAAACTCTTGTTATTGAAACTCTTATTTTTTAACTAATATTAGATAACCGTAAAATCCATTTGTATTAAACAATTTATATACACAATTTTATATTAATTTACGCATCTTTAAATGATTTTTACCTTGAAAATCATTGTTCCCACATTCATATGTTTTTTTTTTGCTTTTTGAAAAAATTAGAATGTTCATTTATTGAATAAACATATATTTAGGACAAAAGTTCAATACACTATGTATCGAGATCAGATAATTTTTAATATTTTCATAAATTTAGTTGTACATTTACATATTTGGAAACTATAATCATTTTACATCGTTAGGATTTATGTTTACATTTAATTAAACATAAAATTTAAGTTTTACTTTGACTTTTTGCATTTTAAGAAATTGCAGATTTAGGATATGATAAACGTAAATTATTATAAATTGATCATTCGAATGTTATAGAAATACATTCAAATTGAGCACTACACATGGTTCTATTTGAGTATTTGATATTGAAAAATTTCTAATTATCTTAATAAGAGTTATTTTTCTTTTTCAGATGATGTTTCCGATATCGTTATAATGCTGATGTCGAATTTCGTTCGTGTACCGACTACCAGTGCATCAATATTTGCTACTATAGTTTTCGGGAAAAATGTGATTTGCAAATGAATCTCTCTTTAAGTACGACTTATATATATAAATTATTATCAATAGTTTACACAATCATTGTCAATAGTTTTTTAATATATGTAACTAATTTATAATTATTTGTAAATACTCTCGCATCATCGATGCTTCGTTAAAAAATTACAAAGTAACAGCTGTCTACTCAAATTTTTAAAAGCATAATTTCGTGTAAACTCTTGTTATTAAAACTCTTATTTTTTAACTAATATTAGATAACCGTAAAATCCATTTGTATTTAACTATTTATATATAAAATTTTATATTAATTTACGCATCTTTAAATGATTTTTAGCTTGAATATCATTGTTCCCACATTCATATGTTTTTTTTTTGCTTTTTGATAAAATAAGAATGTTCAAATATTGAATATAAACATATATTTAGGACAAAAGTTCAATACACTATGTATCGAGATCAGATAATTTTTAATATTTTCATAAATTTAGTTGTATATTTACATATTTGGAAACTATAATAATTTTACATCGTTAGGATTTATGTTTACATTTAATTAAACATAAAATTTAAGTTTTAATTTGACTTTGTGCATTTTAAGAAATTGCAGATTTAGGATATGATAAACGTAAATTAATATATATTGATCATTCGAATGTTATAGAAATACATTCAAATTGAGCACTACACATGGTTCTATTTGAGTATTTGATATTGAAAAATTTCTTATTATCTTAATAAGAGTTATTTTTCTTTTTCAGATGATGTTTCCGATATCGTTATAATGCTGATGTCGAATTTCGTTCGTGAACCGACTACCAGTGCATCAATATTTGCTACTATAGTTTTCGGGAAAAATGTGATTTGCAAATGAATCTCTCTTTAAGTACGACTTATATATATATAAATTATTATCAATAGTTTACACAATCATTGTCAATAGTTTTTTAATAATTGTTATTTGTAATTATTTGTAAATACTCTCGCATCATCGATGCTTCGTTAAAAAATTACAAAGTAACAGCTGTCTACTCAAATTTTTAGAAGTATAATTTCGTGTAAACTCTTGTTATTGAAACTCTTATTTTTTAACTAATATTAGATAACCGTAAAATCCATTTGTATTTAACAATTTATATACACAATTTTATATTAATTTACGCATCTTTAAATGATTTTTACCTTGAAAATCATTGTTCCCACATTCATATGTTTTTTTTTTGCTTTTTGAAAAATTAGAATGTTCATTTATTGAATAAACATATATTTAGGACAAAAGTTCAATACACTATGTATCGAGATCAGATAATTTTTAATATTTTCATAAATTTAGTTGTACATTTACATATTTGGAAACTATAATAATTTTACATCGTTAGGATTTATGTTTACATTTAATTAAACATAAAATTTAAGTTTTAATTTGACTTTGTGCATTTTAAGAAATTGCAGATTTAGGATATGATAAACGTAAATTAATATATATTCATCATTCGAATGTTATAGAAATACATTCAAATTGAGCATTACACATGGTTCTATTTGAGTATTTGATATAGAAAAATTTCTTATAATCTTAATAAGAGTTATTTTTCTTTTTCAGATTATGTTTCCGATATCGTTATAATGCTGATGTCGAATTTCGTTCGTGAACCGACTACCAGTGCATCAATATTTGCTACTATAGTTTTCGGGAAAAATGTGATTTGCAAATGAATCTCTCTTTAAGTACGACTTATATATATATAAATTATTATCAATAGTTTACACAATCATTGTCAATAGTTTTTTAATAATTGTTATTTATAATTATTTGTAAATACTCTCGCATCATCGATGCTTCGTTAAAAAATTACAAAGTAACAGCTGTCCACTCAAATTTTTAAAAGCATAATTTCGTGTAAACTCTTGTTATTGAAACTCTTATTTTTTAACAAATATTAGATAACCGTAAAATCCATTTGTATTTAACAATTTATATACACAATTTTATATTAATTTACGCATCTTTAAATGATTTTTACCTTGAAAATCATTGTTCCCACATTCATATGTTTTTTTTTTGCTTTTTGAAAAAATTAGAATGTTCATTTATTGAATAAACATATATTTAGGACAAAAGTTCAATACACTATGTATCGAGATCAGATAATTTTTAATATTTTCATAAATTTAGTTGTACATTTACATATTTGGAAACTATAATCATTTTACATCGTTAGGATTTATGTTTACATTTAATTAAACATAAAATTTAAGTTTTACTTTGACTTTTTGCATTTTAAGAAATTGCAGATTTAGGATATGATAAACGTAAATTATTATAAATTGATCATTCGAATGTTATAGAAATACATTCAAATTGAGCACTACACATGGTTCTATTTGAGTATTTGATATTGAAAAATTTCTAATTATCTTAATAAGAGTTATTTTTCTTTTTCAGATGATGTTTCCGATATCGTTATAATGCTGATGTCGAATTTCGTTCGTGTACCGACTACCAGTGCATCAATATTTGCTACTATAGTTTTCGGGAAAAATGTGATTTGCAAATGAATCTCTCTTTAAGTACGACTTATATATATAAATTATTATCAATAGTTTACACAATCATTGTCAATAGTTTTTTAATATATGTAACTAATTTATAATTATTTGTAAATACTCTCGCATCATCGATGCTTCGTTAAAAAATTACAAAGTAACAGCTGTCTACTCAAATTTTTAAAAGCATAATTTCGTGTAAACTCTTGTTATTAAAACTCTTATTTTTTAACTAATATTAGATAACCGTAAAATCCATTTGTATTTAACTATTTATATATACAATTTTATATTAATTTACGCATCTTTAAATGATTTTTACCTTGAATATCATTGTTCCCATATTCATATGTTTTTTTTTTGCTTTTTGAAAAAATTAGAATGTTCATATATTGAATAAACATATATTTAGGACAAAAGTTCAATACACTATGTATCGAGATCGTATAATTTTTAATATTTTCATAAATTTAGTTGTATATTTAGATATTTGGAAACTATAATAATTTTACATCGTTAGGATTTATGTATACATTTAATTAAACATAAAATTTAAGTTTTAATTTGACTTTGTGCATTTTAAGGAATTGCAGATTTAGGATATGATATACGTAAATTAATATATATTGATCAATAGAATGTTATAGAAATACATTCAAATTGAGCACTACACATGGTTCTATTTGAGTATTTGATATAGAACAACTTCTTATAATCTTAATAAGAGTCATTTTTCTTTTTCAGATGATGTTTCCGATATCGTTATAATGCTGATGTCGAATTTCGTTCGTGTGCCGACTACCAGTGCATCAATATTTGCTACTATAGTTTTCGGGAAAAATGTGATTTGCAAATGAATCTCTCTTTAAGTACGACTTATATATATATAAATTATTATCAATAGTTTACACAATCATTGTCAATAGTTTTTTAATAATTGTTATTTGTAATTATTTGTAAATACTCTCGCATCATCGATGCTTCGTTAAAAAATTACAAAGTAACAGCTGTCTACTCAAATTTTTAGAAGTATAATTTCGTGTAAACTCTTGTTATTGAAACTCTTATTTTTTAACTAATATTAGATAACCGTAAAATCCATTTGTATTAAACAATTTATATACACAATTTTATATTAATTTACGCATCTTTAAATGATTTTTACCTTGAAAATCATTGTTCCCACATTCATATGTTTTTTTTTTGCTTTTTGAAAAAATTAGAATGTTCATATATTGAATAAACATATATTTAGGACAAAAGTTCAATACACTATGTATCGAGATCGTATAATTTTTAATATTTTCATAAATTTAGTTGTATATTTAGATATTTGGAAACTATAATAATTTTACATCGTTAGGATTTATGTATACATTTAATTAAACATAAAATTTAAGTTTTAATTTGACTTTGTGCATTTTAAGGAATTGCAGATTTAGGATATGATATACGTAAATTAATATATATTGATCAATAGAATGTTATAGAAATACATTCAAATTGAGCACTACACATGGTTCTATTTGAGTATTTGATATAGAACAACTTCTTATAATCTTAATAAGAGTCATTTTTCTTTTTCAGATGATGTTTCCGATATCGTTATAATGCTGATGTCGAATTTCGTTCGTGTGCCGACTACCAGTGCATCAATATTTGCTACTATAGTTTTCGGGAAAAATGTGATTTGCAAATGAATCTCTCTTTAAGTACGACTTATATATATATAAATTATTATCAATAGTTTACACAATCATTGTCAATAGTTTTTTAATAATTGTTATTTGTAATTATTTGTAAATACTCTCGCATCATCGATGCTTCGTTAAAAAATTACAAAGTAACAGCTGTCTACTCAAATTTTTAGAAGTATAATTTCGTGTAAACTCTTGTTATTGAAACTCTTATTTTTTAACTAATATTAGATAACCGTAAAATCCATTTGTATTTAACAATTTATATACACAATTTTATATTAATTTACGCATCTTTAAATGATTTTTACCTTGAAAATCATTGTTCCCACATTCATATGTTTTTTTTTTGCTTTTTGAAAAAATTAGAATGTTCATTTATTGAATAAACATATATTTAGGACAAAAGTTCAGTACACTATGTATCGAGATCAGATAATTTTTAATATTTTCATAAATTTAGTTGTACATTTACATATTTGGAAACTATAATAATTTTACATCGTTAGGATTTATGTTTACATTTAATTAAACATAAAATTTAAGTTTTAATTTGACTTTGTGCATTTTAAGAAATTGCAGATTTAGGATATGATAAACGTAAATTAATATATATTGATCATTCGAATGTTATAGAAATACATTCAAATTGAGCACTACACATGGTTCTATTTGAGTATTTGATATTGAAAAATTTCTTATTATCTTAATAAGAGTTATTTTTCTTTTTCAGATGATGTTTCCGATATCGTTATAATGCTGATGTCGAATTTCCTTCGTGTGCCGACTACCAGTGCATCAATATTTGCTACTATAGTTTTCGGGAAAAATGTGATTTGCAAATGAATCTCTCTTTAAGTACGACTTATATATATAAATTATTATCAATAGTTTACACAATCATTGTCAATAGTTTTTTAATTATTGTTATTTATAATTATTTGTAAATACTCTCGCATCATCGATGCTTCGTTAAAAAATTACAAAGTAACAGCTGTCCACTCAAATTTTTAAAAGCATAATTTCGTGTAAACTCTTGTTATTGAAACACTTATTTTTTAACAAATATTAGATAACCGTAAAATCCATTTGTATTTAACTATTTATATATACAATTTTATATTAATTTACGCATCTTTAAATGATTTTTACCTTGAATATCATTGTTCCCACATTCATATGTTTTTTTTTGCTTTTTGAAAAAATTAGAATGTTCAAATAGTGAATAAACATATATTTAGGACAAAAGTTCAATACACTATGTATCGAGATCAGATAATTTTTAATATTTTCATAAATTTAGTTGTACATTTACATATTTGGAAACTATAATAATTTTACATCGTTAGGATTTATGTTTACATTTAATTAAACATAAAATTTAAGTTTTAATTTGACTTTGTGCATTTTAAGAAATTGCAGATTTAGGATATGATAAACGTCAATTAAAATATATTCATCATTCGAATGTTATAGAAATACATTCAAATTGAGCATTACACATGGTTCTATTTGAGTATTTGATATAGAAAAATTTCTTATAATCCTCATAAGAGTTATTTTTCTTTTTCAGATTATGTTTCCGATATCGTTATAATGCTGTTGTCGAATTTCGTTCGTGAACCGACTACCAGTGCATCAATATTTGCTACTATAGTTTTCGGGAAAAATGTGATTTGCAAATGAATCTCTCTTTAAGTACGACTTATATATATAAATTATTATCAATAGTTTACACAATCATTGTCAATAGTTTTTTAATAATTGTAACTAATTTATAATTATTTGTAAATACTCTCGCATCATCGATGCTTCGTTAAAAAATTACAAAGTAACAGCTGTCCACTCAAATTTTTAAAAGCATAATTTCGTGTAAACTCTTGTTATTGAAACACTTATTTTTTAACTAATATTAGATAACCGTAAAATCCATTTGTATTTAACTATTTATATATACAATTTTATATTAATTTACGCATCTTTAAATGATTTTTACCTTGAATATCATTGTTCCCACATTCATATGTTTTTTTTTTGCTTTTTGAAAAAATTAGAATGTTCATTTATTGAATAAACATATATTTAGGACAAAAGTTCAATACACTATGTATCGAGATCAGATAATTTTTAATATTTTCATAAATTTAGTTGTACATTTACATATTTGGAAACTATAATAATTTTACATCGTTAGGATTTATGTTTACATTTAATTAAACATAAAATTTAAGTTTTAATTTGACTTTGTGCATTTTAAGAAATTGCAGATTTAGGATATGATAAACGTAAATTAATATATATTCATCATTCGAATGTTATAGAAATACATTCAAATTGAGCATTACACATGGTTCTATTTGAGTATTTGATATAGAAAAATTTCTTATTATCTTAATAAGAGTTATTTTTCTTTTTCAGATTATGTTTCCGATATCGTTATAATGCTGATGTCGAATTTCGTTCGTGAACCGACTACCAGTGCATCAATATTTGCTACTATAGTTTTCGGGAAAAATGTGATTTGCAAATGAATCTCTCTTTAAGTACGACTTATATATATATAAATTATTATCAATAGTTTACACAATCATTGTCAATAGTTTTTTAATAATTGTTATTTATAATTATTTGTAAATACTCTCGCATCATCGATGCTTCGTTAAAAAATTACAAAGTAACAGCTGTCCACTCAAATTTTTAAAAGCATAATTTCGTGTAAACTCTTGTTATTGAAACTCTTATTTTTTAACAAATATTAGATAACCGTAAAATCCATTTGTATTTAACAATTTATATACACAATTTTATATTAATTTACGCATCTTTAAATGATTTTTACCTTGAAAATCATTGTTCCCACATTCATATGTTTTTTTTTTGCTTTTTGAAAAAATTAGAATGTTCATTTATTGAATAAACATATATTTAGGACAAAAGTTCAATACACTATGTATCGAGATCAGATAATTTTTAATATTTTCATAAATTTAGTTGTACATTTACATATTTGGAAACTATAATCATTTTACATCGTTAGGATTTATGTTTACATTTAATTAAACATAAAATTTAAGTTTTACTTTGACTTTTTGCATTTTAAGAAATTGCAGATTTAGGATATGATAAACGTAAATTATTATAAATTGATCATTCGAATGTTATAGAAATACATTCAAATTGAGCACTACACATGGTTCTATTTGAGTATTTGATATTGAAAAATTTCTAATTATCTTAATAAGAGTTATTTTTCTTTTTCAGATGATGTTTCCGATATCGTTATAATGCTGATGTCGAATTTCGTTCGTGTACCGACTACCAGTGCATCAATATTTGCTACTATAGTTTTCGGGAAAAATGTGATTTGCAAATGAATCTCTCTTTAAGTACGACTTATATATATAAATTATTATCAATAGTTTACACAATCATTGTCAATAGTTTTTTAATATATGTAACTAATTTATAATTATTTGTAAATACTCTCGCATCATCGATGCTTCGTTAAAAAATTACAAAGTAACAGCTGTCCACTCAAATTTTTAAAAGCATAATTTCGTGTAAACTCTTGTTATTGAAACTCTTATTTTTTAACAAATATTAGATAACCGTAAAATCCATTTGTATTTAACAATTTATATACACAATTTTATATTAATTTACGCATCTTTAAATAATTTTTACCTTGAAAATCATTGTTCCCACATTCATATGTTTTTTTTTTGCTTTTTGAAAAAATTAGAATGTTCATTTATTGAATAAACATATATTTAGGACAAAAGTTCAATACACTATGTATCGAGATCAGATAATTTTTAATATTTTCATAAATTTAGTTGTACATTTACATATTTGGAAACTATAATCATTTTACATCGTTAGGATTTATGTTTACATTTAATTAAACATAAAATTTAAGTTTTACTTTGACTTTTTGCATTTTAAGAAATTGCAGATTTAGGATATGATAAACGTAAATTATTATAAATTGATCATTCGAATGTTATAGAAATACATTCAAATTGAGCACTACACATGGTTCTATTTGAGTATTTGATATTGAAAAATTTCTAATTATCTTAATAAGAGTTATTTTTCTTTTTCAGATGATGTTTCCGATATCGTTATAATGCTGATGTCGAATTTCGTTCGTGTACCGACTACCAGTGCATCAATATTTGCTACTATAGTTTTCGGGAAAAATGTGATTTGCAAATGAATCTCTCTTTAAGTACGACTTATATATATAAATTATTATCAATAGTTTACACAATCATTGTCAATAGTTTTTTAATATATGTAACTAATTTATAATTATTT
>JASXSY010001484.1:0-66574 GCA_034509805.1 Sipha maydis | reverse complement strand
AGTTTAGTCATAGGTATTGATATTTTGTCATAGGCTTAGAATAAATTTATTTTTAAGACTTTACCTTTTTATGATAATAACATATTAAGTATAGGTTATTTATTGTTAATATTATGTTTAATAAATTATTATGTATTTAAAACACAGGACATTTTAAAGAAAGTTGAACAATAGACAATAAAAATTAGGTTTTTTTTTTAACTCATTGTTGATTACGATCTATAATATAGAGATACGCCGGTTAGTATCCAATATAATTACCATTTTATTTTTAAGGTGAATACTCTTCGAATTGTCAAAATCTTGATGGGGATGCTTAGTTGATTTTTAAATTTAACTTCTTGGTAATATTGTCAGTAAATATCAAAGAAAACTTTGTGGCAAAATAAATATGGTTTTAAAACAGTCAGGTTGAACAGATATTTTGTTATTTTTAATGATTTTTAAACGTATTCAATAATAAGTAAACCATTGTTGATTAATCCATACTATAACATTGCAAAGGACCAAGGGGGTTTGTATGTAGTGTTATATGATGAATCATATATAATGTCAGACAAGTGAATCATTTGGATTATTAATATCTTTTAATGTAGGTATTTAAAAATTTAAATAACTAAAATATCGTTATGTTTTTATTTTATACAATTTTTTAATAAAATAATAAAAATATAATGAAAATTAAAATTATTAAATGAATTATACTTGTAAATTAATACATAAATAAATAAATTAGAGCTTAACCTGAAGTATTATTACTCTTATAAGACATGTCAGGTTTCAAATTAAAAAATGTTCTTCATGTATAATCAAAGTCAATAAAATCGCGACTGAATATGAAAAAGTAAAATTAGTATAATACAATAATAAAAAATTCGAGATTTATTTTTATTATAATTATTATTTATTTTTTCATTTAATTAGCAATTAATAGAAACTTCTCAGCTCAATAATTATAAGAGTAAAATTTTGAAAAGGTACTTAAAAGTAGCGCAATTGCACTGTTCGGTTTTAAGCAAAAAAAATAGAAAATGTCAAGTTATCTTGATCAATAAAAATATTTTTTATTGATTAATATCAAACACATTACCCTTAATGCGATAAAAAATATTTTACATATACTTATATATTTTAGGTGTATTTTTATGTTCGATAAATAAAACTAAATAACACTACAATTGAAATAAAAATATAAAGGAAACGGAAATTCTTTTTAAGGCGCTATCCCCTGTTGGTATTAGTTATACTAATGCGATAAATATGAATTAAAAAAAAGTGGGATTTTACAATCAGGAATACAGAGATAGGTAAATGGTATTGCTATATTTAGTGACATATTTTCGAGGGGAGGGAGAAAGTTCTCAGATCTCGACCCCCAAAAGAAAAAAAAAGGTTTAAAAATCATAAATGACTTGCTATATAAGTACAAAGAAAGAGAACATTTATTTTTACTATGTGTTTTTTATAAAATTATAAACTTACCTATTTTTTAGACCCATAAACCCATTAGAGCCCCCCATAAAAAATTTAAAAATACACCACCGGGTATATTGTTATATTAAATTTATAATTTGCTTTCGATAAAATTATCCTAAGTAAAAGAGGTTGGATGGATCAAATTTTATTTCTAAAGATAGTAGTAAAAGAACAGCAGAGAACTAATATATAATTTATAGTAGAAGAACAAAATTTTTTCAATAAGGTAGATTTAAATTAAAATTTTTTTACTATAGCAAAAAAACAAGACATCTACAATTTGGTAAGTATGAAAATTTCAAGTACTCTATAAACAATATTAACTTCATTAAGGTAATTCTCATGAAATAATAACCGGAAGAATATGAATATTTTACTAAATGCTTTTGTAGTAATTTTTTTTATTTGTAGTTACTGCATTCAATACAACTAACACCAGCATTAATGCATTAAAAAATTTCCATTTCCTTTATATTTGTATTTCAACTGTATTGTTATTTAGTTTTATAATTTGACTACAAATAAAAATTAATAAAAATATAATATAATATAAAATAAATAAAATATTGTATTATGTATCATGTGTAATATTATCTATTGATTTAAGGATAAGAAATTTAATTGTAATAAAAAATTAATATATTTTGCAATTTCTACAAATTCTGCTTAAAATTGAGTGCTACTAGTCCCGTTTCAATAGAAAATAAATGATAAAAAAAATGTCTATTAAATATTATAAATACTGATGTTTGTTTATTCGTAGAATAGACTATAAATGGGATACATTCTGGTGACACTCTTTTACTTTTCGCGTATTTTTGCATAGTTTTCATTTTTTTGATACTATAAAAATTATTATCATAATAATAACCTAACATAACATAGGAATAAATAACCTAACCTAACCTAACATATCTATTGAAATTTGATTTTTTTTTTTTATTAATTCTATATTGATATACATTATGTATTTATACGCAGGTATTATAAATAATAATATATAGCTGCTATGATGAACAAAATGTAAATTCATATTTCATTATGGTTATTAAAATGGTTTTATAGGGATGGTTGGAAGCTCCATCTCTAATTACTCGTCCATTTCTGAAAATACCTGGGTCTCAAGTCTTCTAACTTGACCTTTAATTGCATGCGATATCGATATTATGGTTGAATTCAGTTTGTAATAAATAATGATGAGCTACGTGAGTCTACGTGACAGCTTTGACTAATAACGGTACCAATTATAAATGAAAGGTGCAAGTGAAAACTATATCTCATGAATGTAAAATATGTAAATCCCTTAGCCAATTAGAATAGAGGAACATATTTGTATATATATATGAACTGTATAGTATATTATATTAAAACATACATTATAAATTAACTCAAATTTCAGCAATGGAATCCTCTAAAATACGAAACTTTATATTGAAAACGCTTGTGGAAATAAATCTCCAAATGATATTTTTTTCTAGCTATATATATGAACACGCAAAAATGCAATCTTTGCTAAGAATTCATACTTATATAAATATGCTAGATATGCAATATTCCTTAATCATAATTTTCTAATTAATCATTTTATTTTTTAATAACTATGATATGTATACTTAAAGGTTAACTATAAATCCTCTGTAATATTATGTTAATATGAAATAAGACAACTTAGCAATTATCTTTTTTTTGTACTCGACGATTATATGAATATGATTTAGAGAATTTTTTTTAAAAACTTATTTTTATTAAGTCGTTATATATTTTAAATATTACTATTATTATTGTTGCAATTATTGCTATTGTTTTGAACCTAACACAATTAAACCTAACCCAACCCAATTATAATAATATATAAATAATATCATAGTTAGGATTATTAATTTTCTACAACTAATTATATGAATTAACTATTTATTTATCCGGTTAAAAAGTTCTGACCCATGATTAAATTTTATATGCTTGCAAAGGTAACAAAATTAAAAGATAAGATAATAAAAACTACCAATTTTTAAAATACAATTTTTTAGTGGTATTCGACAAAAATTATTTCGGCGAAACCTATTCGTTTGAAGAAATATTCTACTGAAGGATATTTTTATAAAAAACTAGTAAATGTAAATGAATATTTTGATAAAAAAAACTATTAAATGTGAATGGATATTTTGGTAAATTGGTTAAATGCTTTAATGTAAACATTATAATTCCAAAATAAAAAGTAATGAAATCAATTTTAACAAATAATACTATGACAATTTATTAATCTGTTCTGCGATTATAATGAAATAAAAATTATATTATAGAATTATTATATAAATATAAATATTATATTATAGAAAATGTCGAATACTACACAAATTATCTTAAATTTTCATTGCAATTAATATCAGCCGTCGCTTGTTTATATACAAGTCGAACACAGAACAATCAATCACTTAACCAAAATTGAAGTTGACATCAGAATACATCAAAAGTAAATATTCAAATTAAAATATTACCAGTAACATTAAAAAATTAACATCAAGTACTGATTTAAAATTTTTAGTGTACTGTTAAGTAATGTTATTTTTTCTTAAATTATAAAAGTACATTGTTCATTCGTTAAAATATCTGTTCGGAATAATGTCCTTTCGTTATGATTAAATTTATTATATATATTTATACAGTACTGGAGTAATCAGTTCTTGATCGTGACCAGACCATAGAAAGCAGTTGTGTTACAATGATTGTACGAAATGTGGCCACAAAGTTTAATGAAGGTCCTTCGGTATTTACAAGTGAGTTCTGAGTTCATCCATTAGATTTTTTAAAGTACGATTTTTTTTCTGCAATTATTTATATCTTTAAATTATATAACTTACTTAAGAAAATTATTAATGCAATTTATTAATATTAATTTTTTAGACAATTATAGATGTATCCCCTAAAATAATATTTGCCACTTAAAAATAAAAATAAGTACATCAGAATTTAAGACAAGAACTTAGTTTACAATCCTACAGATTTTATATAACTATTCAATTCTCGGACCAACGGTACCAAATTGTTATAACCTTCTATAAGAAAAAGACAGTGATTGATTTTCATAGTATGGAAGGAACTGATCACTCATCCCACACACAAATATCATTATATCATCCTTTCCTTTATTCGATGCAGAATCAATGATATATGTATAGTCCAAGTATACACTAAAAAATTATTATTTACAGTATACATATATAATTGACTTTCCGTCCAATAAAGGTTGATAAAATGATATGTATGTGCGGGAAAAGTGATCAGTTCTTTCCATACTATGAAAATCAATCACTGCCTTTTTCTTATAAAAGGATATAATAATTTGGGATCGTAGGTCCGAGAGGTTTATAGTTATATAAAATCTGTAGAATTGTAAACTGAGTTCTTACCAAAAATCTATATGTGCTTATTTTTATTTTTCAGAGAAAAAAATAATTTTAGGGGATACATCTATAATTGTTTAATAAATTACATTTATAATTTTCTTAAATAAATCAAAATTAAATTAAAATAAATAGTATAACCATAGAGTAAAAGAAAATATAGGTACATAGAGTTACACAACATAAATATATAATTGACTAACAGCCGACTCACAAAGTTTATAATAGTGTGCGGATGTAGTTTTATATACCTTCGGAACCCAAATACGGTTCCGAAGGTATATGAAACTATAGTTTACTGAATTATAACGAAAACCATTTTTTAATGTTTGTATAAATATATTTGTATCATTGAACATCTTTAACATTCAAATATCTTATTATATCCAACGTCACGTAACTCCTGAAATAATTTTTATTATAAAAATATCTCAAAATAAGTAGAAGATGTTCTTCCTCCCATTCCACTATTTTTTTTTACTAAACTGGAAAATTATTTGCATAATTATTCTAAAAACGAATGTAAAAATATTTCCAAATTATTTGTAAACTGGTTCCAAAATTGTACGATAGATTAGTTCTTGTAGTTGAAAGAAAGAGTGCAATTTCATGAACATCCAAAATTTAAAAACTTCTAAACATGTCTCCTATATAATATTATGCGTGCATACTTATCTATATATATATATATATATATATATATATATATATATATATAAATACACATAAAACATAGCCAAATAATTTAAGAGACTCGTAAGCTATAGTCGTGTATCGATTTGTTATATTGTATACTATGTAAGGGATAAGACAAGAAGTGAAACGGACGCGCCCTCGTCGAGCACAATAAATGTACGTCAATACAGTTCACGAACTGTAAAAAAATAAAAATAAATGATATATATACATATATGAACGGCGTACCGAAAATTCGTTGTATAATAATCAATAATTAAACAGTAAACCATTATAAAACGGATTTAAAATTAAAACGTCAGCGTTGATGACGGTAGCGCATCATATACATGTATACACGGAGTATAAGCCATTTATATTCTTGTCTGTCCACACGATATTTAAAATAATAATAATTTATAACTGCAACAAGCAATAACAACGACCGCCTGCGGTTCGTGAAAACACTACATCGGGTATAGATGTATATATATATATATATATATATATATATATATATATATATAGTCGTATCGGTGTACCTACTACCTATTAAATGTGTATGTACATATATTCAATGCGATATATATTATACTGTACGAGAGCTCTAGTGTGGCAATATGGCCTGTACTTAAATATATTATGTACCACAAAGTTCAAAGCAATATGTGCGCATTCGAGAGTGTTATTAATCATACGACAAGGGCTTCCCTGCTTTTTAGATAGCTCTCGTATATTAGGTATATACTTATCCGAAAATGGTTTATGGTCTAAACGATTTTTAGGTACATGCACGCAAATGCATGAATTTAAATTGATCGCAAAAGGCTTCGTTGTTTTTAATATTTGAATATCTTTCTGATACTAGGCTACGAAGTTATTTCTATAAAAGCTCTGAATAATAAATTACGTAGCTGGCTACCTGAAGTAATATGAACTTTGATAAATATAATTGAAAATGGCAATGCAGAAAAAAATGTTGAAAAATATATAAAATCACCCGATAACAATTAATTTAAAATACGAGTAGATATTAAGTAGCTTATTAAGCTTTTGTACTGTTATATCAAGATTTCGTAACATTTTGACGACATCTAATGAGATGAATCATATCACGGATATTCGTAGTGCAAATATTGTTACGTTTTTTAAAAAAAAAATAAAAAAAATTGTGTGATAGAAAAATAAAAGAGTGACTAAATTGCGCCATGTAACGATATTCAATAAATTTGTGTGTGTGTGTGTGTGTGTGTGTGTGGTGCTGTATATTGCCATCGTTATTACATTGATTACAAATGGAAATGATGATACGAAAAATGTGGGCATACGACAACGGATGGTAAACGTAAACGAGAAGATACCGACCACATTCTCGGTCGTAGTTACGGCCACCAGACACCATTTTGACGACAAAATGGTTCAACTCCACCGCAACAAAATTAAAAACAGATGAACTTACAAAATGTTGTGGCAACGAATAGAAACTTTTAAATGAACGCAACCGAATACAACTTTAATATATCAAACGAGCATTTACGTGCAAACAATGCCATATTAAATTTGTTTTAATATTACCATTTTTTGTTTTTCTATATATATCATATTTTATTGCATTATAAATTGATGAATAGTTTTAAATGGTAACCAAAACGATTACAATAAAATAAAAAATATTTGGCTTCTTTAAGCACAATGCTTGTATTTTACAGCTGAAATGTTCACAAAACACAATAAAATATTATTTATCTATATCTGTATGCACTAAAAGTAAACGATCATTGATTCAAAAAGAAAGGAGGGAGCGGTAAAGTATTATAATTCGGTATGTACATGACAGCATATTACGTATGAAGCATGAAGCGACTGTAAATGACGGGGACAAATTATAAATACTCGTAAGCGCCTCTGTATATATGCATGTGTGTGTGTATGTGACTGTAATTAGTATAGACTAATACACTCGAATACCACATAACAATTGTGCGTCGGATTAGAAATATATTGTATTACATGGTAAGCGGGTACTAATAGACGCTTAAGCACGTGGGGAACAAGGAAGAACAATTATTCCAGTCCCATTGGAACGTCACAACGAAATTAATTTGTACGTGCGAAACGCGTGTTTTTATACGGTTTCATACTCATTCGCGGAAAAATTGGATGTCAAAATCTTTAAATAATATCCAACAATAAGCGGCGTTGGGGTCAGACCTTTTGGTACATCTTTCTCGGAAAACTTGATCCAGGTATTATGGTGTGAATAGATAATATGCAATGTATTGCTTACGCGATGAGCAGGATAAATAATGGTTTTTTCAAATTCGATTTTCGTTGAACCTTTGCACACAAAGGCATTGTTGTGTTGAACATGTATTTGCCGTCAGCCAATTATCATCATCATCATCCATCATTATTGTTATAAAGTATTGTGATGTGAGCGTGATATCCGTGCGTATTGTTAATCACGACAACGCGTTGATGTATGCTTTAATTACACTTCTCGGCCCACGACTTTCCATTTGGCGAATACAACTGCCGTCTCATATAGCATGTCACACATATAGTGGTGGCGATAATTCCCTGGGCACAAGGATGCATGGGTTGGATTTTGCACGGCTATTACATTGCGACGGAGACAAATTTAACTGCTCACTGCGCACTCGTAGAATTATGGAGCGGATGTTAGCAATTTTCTCATTCCGAACGAATAGTTTATCGGTCTCGCAGTGCAGTACGCATATTTACATTTCTGTTGCGGTGTAACATAAATCTGGTGAAACCTCAGTAAAGTTATTGTTTTTAGTTTTTCAGAGTCAAAATCAGTAATCATAACTTTAATATTTGAACATTTGAATGGTATTCTTACTATTAAAGTTATATTTTTGTAATAATTCAGAATTATTCGGACGTAATGATTAATCATCGATTTTAATCGGTTGTACATAATCAATCACTAAAAGGGGGCAGAAGCTTTTCTAATGTCATGCATAAATAATTTTATGCTTGTACAACATTCTTTAGAAGTATAAAATGCTACTGCAATGTGAAAAGCAAGTGGAAAACTATCAAATTAAACTTCATAATTAGTTATCAAATGACCAACATAATAAATAATGATAATCTATATAGAAACAAATTTATTAGATGTATAGTTCCCGGCAAGGGGCCAAAGTACCTCAGGTCATCACTAAGCGAAACCCTTGTAATATAGGAACATGAAATTTCAGAACCCTATTAAAATCAGGGAAAATAGAATACCTTGAGCTCGAAATGAAACGAATCAAAATATAAATTTTTAAAATAAACGAGATGAGATGAACGAACAAGGCGACTTTATATCAGTAAATTACAGAGTTATTTACTCAGGAAATTATAATGGAAGAAACGGTGTAGGCTTAATACTAAACGCAAAATGGGTACAATGTGGAAAGAGGTACCTTGCATTTGATGATAGATTAATCATGATCAGGCTAAATTCAGTTTCTATTAACATTGCTATAATACAAGTATATATGCCTATATCACAAGCCAGCAATGTTGAAATAAAAGAGATTTACGAAAAGATATAAGACCTTATAAGCCTCACTAATGACAAAGATAGTCTATCATGGGGGAATATAATATGACTGTAGTTGGAGAAGAGGACGATAAAGATTTACGCCTGACGATGCACGCGAAGACGTTTGCATGAATTCAAAATACAAATTACCTTTATTTCCAACGTGCCATCAAATATTATAAAAATATACATTTATAAATTATATATTATAAGAAAACATTTATTATTTATATATTATTATCAATACGTAATACTTAAATAAATGTATAATTACGTTACTTTGATCATTATTCAACAACTCAATGTGATATATTTAATTGAATTTGTCAATTTTTTAATATTTGGTTTATAATTAAAAACTTTGAAAAAAGTATACGCGACACTACATTCAATGATTACTAATAATGATTATTTAGTAATAATGATTAATAACAAAATTTGTTATTAACGTAGATAACATATTAAACGTAACATGGTGCAATATAGTAACATTAGCAATTTTGTCTATTTTTTTTTCTTCAGCTTATTTATGTGAATCACTATTTCCTAAAATTAATTTTGTATTTTTGTATGTAATCTGTTATATATATTTAATATATAATTTAATTTTCTGTAAGACGTCAACAATGGTAAAAATATACTAACATTGTGATGTGGTAATTTATTATTAAAGATAAAACCGTGTGCCATGGATTTGACATCTCTGCTGTAAAGTACATGGAACACATTATTTGTCTTTCGATGTGACCCGCAGTTTGTATAGAACAGCAAATTAATATTGATATTTCTGCTATTACGAATGTTTCTCGATCTGAATTATAAGGGTAGTCGTAAGAAATGCACGCGAACAGGATTTTCAGGACTACAAAAACAACGAGTTAAAACGTGCGCGTGTTGGCCGACTATTATGTAAGTACAGTCGGGAAAAACGAATGATGGAAATGTGCACGTGCAACAACGATGGTAATGTATGTAAAGTGTATGCGTCAATCGGCAGTGATTGTCGGGACTGTACACACAGTCTCACATGTATCCGTGTAACAATGAATTGTCGGAAGCATGATAAATAAGATTCTACATTTCCTCCTCAATCCCTCTCCTCTTCAACGGCTAAACGTAAAATTCGCGTGTATTGGTGTTATTGTGTTATTGAATTTTTTTTTTTTTCATATCATCCTTTCTGATATTTCAGGTCTATATGTTATACTATTATTACAAAACTTTCAAATCCAACCCCGTATAAAAACGAACGTGATGGAGAATAGCCAACGTATTGCATAGCATAACAGCACATCAAGTGTTCCAACAAGCAGTGCTGGATCTAAGGGAGGGGGTATTGAGTATGCTTGTCCAATACGCTGTTAGTGTAAGGGCGCTCTTAAGTTTATGAAAAATAAAACAAGTCATGAAAATGCTTGGTAACTTCACCTATAGGCGTGCGCATAGGTGTAGTAGAAGGTTCATGTGCTGCATCTGCCACATTTTTGGGCAAATTGATTGGCCTGTGGGCCGGTTGGGCCAATTCATTATTAAATAATTTAATATAAATCATAAGTAATTTTTATTTAATCGCCTAAGAAAAATAAATAAATAAATTGACTAATTATTCTATGATTTTATGTTATACAACTAATAATGTCTAATAGTAATTGTAACTTGGTATTTTCAAAAGCAGTGAATAAATGTAAAGAAGTATGTTTACATTTGTCAATTGTTAAAAAAAAAATATTACACTATTATAGCCACTTTGGTAACAATAACACAGCCTATATATAGTACGATCAATCATTTTAACTATTCAAAAATAATTTGGCCGATTGTTAAAAATGGGCTGTTTAATTTTATATGCTGCATCTGCAATTAAAGTCTGCGCATGCCTATGTTTACGTATGCTACCTTCGTAAGCTGCATTTTTATTAGCTTCGGGCGTCGAATTTCCTAGATCCGACACTGTTAGCCAATAAGTTTGTCCTAAATGTTTCTTAATTGAACAACATTGATACGCTTGAAAACAACATAATAATTAAAAATTGATTACCAAATAAAATTACCATTAAAAGTTGATCTGATGTAGTATGTGCAGTGCCGCAACTACCGCAGGTGCAGGTGGTGCAAGGCACCGCCTGAAAGGCCTTACAATGTATGTATGGGAGAGCCTAGGATTTTACCATTACCATACATATTATAATAAAACAATTGTAAAATAAAATATAAGAATTCAGTCATTTTGAATTTTGTATTTTCATGTACTCGTATATAAATATAGGTCTTATTCCATTGGCTTAACAATAGTCAATATCTATGGCTATGTATTTATATTTATAAATAGCACGACGCGTCCGTGATAAATAGGCATATTGCTTATTAACAGTCCGGTATAAATCTATTTTTATACGAATTAATAATATAACGGCAGTTACCAATATTGTTTTTGTAATTTGTATAACTGTATGATACATTGATATTGCACTCGTACACTCGAGTAGCGGCCCGTACATCATTCATCGATATATTTAGAATTTAGCTCACTAACAGCAGTACATTTGTCAATATTGGATGACAGCAATTGCTGTTAATAGTAAAACGTATTACAAGTAATCTCGAATTATTCATATTATAATATTATCAAAGCGTTGAGGCGTTGTTTGTCATTTTTCTTGGTTTATTTAAATAAAATATGTCATCAAGAAAATTTGAAAGTGGTGCATAAAAAATATGTAGAAAAAGACAACAGACAAATGAAATTAAAAAACATCATGGACCATTGAATAGATATTTATTTAATTCAAGTAAGTGCAGCTATAAAATATCTACCTATTCACAAAATCATCTTTTTTCAAAGTTGGGCAGTGGGCACTAACTAATTAATTTCCATTCATATTAACTTGGTAACTTAACTACCTAGTTGATTTTATTATTAAATATTTAAATGTGTAAAATAATCTAATCTAACTCATTAAAATCTTACATGGTTAAAAGTTAGTTTTTGTGTTAAAGTAATTTAATTTTAACTATGTAGTTGAAAAAAATGACTAACTTAGTGTTTTTAATTAATTAAAATAAAGCCTTTTCTATAATTGACAAACCATTACAATTTAGGTATAATATTTTTAATATATTTTTTTTTTTTTTGATTGGGGAGGGGGTCTTATGGTAAATTTGGTGGCTAAGCTTCCCCCTCCCCTATTCCCACCAATGCTACAGTAAAAACTAAAAGAGCCTCTAAAATATTTTTGAACCGGGGCCTCAAAATTGTAGTTGCGACACTGAGTATGTGGTTTGTTATGACTCATAACAAACCTCATAACTTATGATATATAATACAATGTCTTTGCACAGTGCAAACACGAGTGAATTGATTTGATTGGAAGCTTACTTCAGCAAACTTTCAGTTTCGAGTTAACATCCGAGTCCCTACGCGTATCAGATGGCTGACAAAGTATTCTGTAATCTAAGTCCTAGGGTCTAGGGCGTAAGTCAGTTAGGGTAAATTTTGTGATCTTAATGTCTAGAGATAAAAGTTGTAGTGTCGTTCGATGACTCCCGCACGCTCTATTATAATAGAATTTAACGATAACACATTTTAGCATTAAAGCGTGTTCTATAAGAGACCACACAAAAGCCGGCGCACTATTGTTTCATAAAAGACCACAAGACACAAATATACAAAATACTATGATAAGACAACAATCAAGGAGAAATACAATTATAGTTATAAATAGACGATTGAAAAGATAAAAACGAGCGTGAAAACGGCTCTAAAGATTGCTTAGAACTTGGTGATAGCACAGACTACATGAAATAATTTTCATATAGTCTGTGGTGATAGTGCATAATAATATCGATTGTGGTAAGAAAGAAAATAAACGTTACTCAATGATATATATATATATATATACGTTTATGACATTTTCACGGAATATGATGTATGAAATGTAAAACAAGATTTCGAGTTCGTATTCGCCAACGGTTTATGATGTTCGAATTAAGAACGTTAAGATATTATTTGAACAGGAGAAAATCGATTTTGAACTCGGCACAGTTGAAACGAATCCAAAACGTTTGTGTGGTCGTGTGCACAATTTTGGATGTACAAAACTACACGTGGAAAACCGTAAAGTATTCATAGTATATAAATTACACGGTGAACACATGGAACAGGTATACTTGGTATTATTAGTTATTCTGCGGAAAAAGAATATCCATAGGGTTGCATATCCAAATAGCTTCGTAAACATGTCCAAATACTCAGGTAGTTCGATAGCATGAGC
This sequence comes from Sipha maydis, assembly GCA_034509805.1. Taxonomy (NCBI): domain Eukaryota; kingdom Metazoa; phylum Arthropoda; class Insecta; order Hemiptera; family Aphididae; genus Sipha; species Sipha maydis. Next base: position 53,192 of record JASXSY010001484.1, on the reverse strand, counting down.
TTAAGAACGTTACAATTGAGACCCGGGTGTCAATACTTTGTTGAAAACCCTATAGGAAATAATGCATTTATGTGCGACCCAAACTACCTAGGTCATGGTTTACCTGAATCGGACTTAAAGGAACAAAATCTTTTATAAAAAATATATAATCCACTGCTCTCTCAGTCAACTACATATTTATTAGGAACGATACGTTGTAACCACATGAATGAATGGAAAAGCTTTGTTCCCTTTCTAACGATTATTTATTTTACCAAATATAAGTCTGTACATTATACATTCAGGTCGGCCAGTATAGATTTTTCTTTATACCTTAGTATACCGAAACGTCTTAAACGTAAATGCAAGGTCGTATTTATGGGGACCTGAGGGGGTCTCAGCACTCCTTCTCCAAAGTTTCAGAAAGACATTGCATTGTATACTTATCATCCAATGCTGGAATATGGTTGTTTCTTATGGGATCCACATTCAGTTTGTAACATAAGGAAAGTTCAGAATAAGTTTTTGCATTTTGCTAGTTATGCCTTGAAAATTCCTTGTCCGTCTCATGATTACTCATCAGGTTTTATTGTGCTTGGACTCTTCTCCTTGACTGAGTGAAGACGAACTGCTTGTATTATTAGATTTATTAAAGGACTGTTAAACGGCAAAATTGATTTACTGAGCTTGTTTTGTACATATGTTTTAAGGTATCACAGATATTCACTATAAGAACTGCTCTATTTAATGTTTCTCGTGCCAGCACAAATTACTTAACCAACGAACCACTTAATAGGTTAATGACGGACGTCAATGTGAACTCTCAATTTCAGAATTTTATTTTATTTTTTAATATCTTTGTATATATCATACTTAACGTTTTTTATCAAGCATTTTTTAAAGTTTAACATAAAATTATGCAAAATTGTACACATTATGTAAAAAAGGGCCTCGCTCGTTAAATAAATATACAAATAAAGTCTGCTTTTGCTTAATAAAATGTAAATTGTAGAAATTCATGATATCATCGTTTTCATTATTATTATGTTAATCTTTTATTATTATGTAAGTATTTTATTTCATTAATTTTTTAATTATAACTATGTACCTAGGCATTTCATTTCATTTCATTTTATTAATTTTTGTTTTTAATTGGTTGAAATGTGAAATTTTGTTTAGAAGAAATTCCCCAGGTTCCCCCCTAAAAAATCTAAATATACCCCTATGTAAATGTATATGGATATTAGGTGTAAGTCGAATACAATTTATACCGCTTCTATCCAATGTATATACTTAAGAATACAAACATAACGTAAATGGTAAATATGTATAAACTTCATTGGCAGTTTAGGTACAAGTTAACAATAAACAATGAATTGTAACGAACACGAACAGATAAACATCATCACGAATACTGTCTACTGGAATGCATTTTATACAAGCTTTTACATTTTTAAGAAAAAAGAAAACGTCAATATTGTTCTTATTTCTTGTTATAATATTCTAGCAGTAAACAACTGTTATTGCTTTATCGCCTCTTCGACTGACACTGCTTAACACAAAATCCGTTCGCAATTGAAAAATACTCTACATAATAGAGATATAAATTATTAAAACCATAAGAAATGCATGCGTATTCGTACAACATAATATTTACATATACACATATTATATGTCTTGACTTGTATAGAAAGGTTAAAGGGTAAAATATTTTATTTATAGAACTTCAAAAGAAGTGATTTGATATTAATATTTTATTTTATTTTCTTTTAGTGCGATTTTGTTTGTTAGTTGTATTTTATTTCGAAATGTTCACAACCCGTACATTTTTGTAATGTATAGCAAGTAAAAATAGTAACCAAATTTAATTTACAGGCTTGTTGTCTCCGTAATAGAAACCGTATCGGACTAATGGATTTACGAAAATTTATTCAAAAATCACTTATCGTACATTAGCAGTTTTCATTCGTTGAATATTTTCATATTTTGAGTAAGTATGAAAAATCGAAAACAGATTATCAAAACTTAAGAAATTATCATCATATGTAGTATTTTCTACAATAAATTTTTATTCGAAAGATATAAAAAACAAATTTTTAGTGTGGAATAGTTTTTATTAAATTAAAAAAAAAAAAAAAAAAAAAACAAACGACATCGGAAACCACCAATATACTCTTAATACCATTTAATTTGTTTGGATCCTATTTATTTCTTGTGTATTCTGTAGATGGAGATAATATTCATAGTTAAATTTATTTATTTTGAGTTGTAAAAATAAAATATAGTTATTGAACTCGCCTTTCCACTTTTTGTTAAGCTGCCTGAAATATGATCTTTTAACGATATGGTTTGCCTCAAGCTAAAGATTGATATTATTTTAACATTACGTAAGATGCATTGTACATTTTTGTCAAATTATAGTATCGCGGTAATAAAACGAATAGCCGTATTATTAGATATTTACTTGTTTCGCTATAGAAATTCGTCAAATTTCAAATACGTCTTATAATATTACACAGAAGAATCAATATTTAATAACAGGAAACTCATTAAAGTAATTTCTTTTCAACTGAATTAAGTTTCTCGTTTCATTTTTAAAATTAATTGTCTTCTCTTTTCCTAAGTAAACCTTTCGCAAAATTAAATATCCCGTCGCGACACTGTAAATTAATTTATCTTTGTTCATTATTTGTGGTGAAAACAGCAGGGCCTGATTTAGGCATTTGAGACCCTCGGGCAAAATAAAAAAATTCACGAAATTTTATGCTTTTATTTTAAACATATAATATATATTTATTTTATACGACTAAAGTTGAATTCTAAAAAAAAAAAAAAAAAGTGTATAATCAGTTGTATATCCCGCATAGTGGTAAATATGAGCCAGGAAAACAGTAGTTATGTTGAATCGGATAAACAAAAACAAGTTGCGCTAGTCCGTGTTTTGCGGAAAAGTCGTTGTTCGCATTACGCGACGTGCGGATAACAGACACGTTTCCGTTTTGCAAAATTTAATAATTATTATTATGAATAATAATAACGCGACACGAATTGTACACTCTATCACAACGCTGAATGGCCAGAGTGTAAAATAAATATAAAAAGCAACGGAAAACGCGTCTTTTAAGCACTCATTGTTCGCTGCAATAGTTTTTCCTTTTCGATTCCGACCCGAGCGGACGATGTTATGAAATTACAGAAGCCGTTCATCCGGAAAATTAGATTTTCGCGCGCGAACACTTTCCCTCGTCCGAATGCCATCTTCTACCGCATCCATTGGATTCGTGACCTTGATGATCCGTTACCGAAATGGTACACACGTCTTTAAGTCCGCGTGCGGTATTGCACGCAGTGTTTCCGATCATGCGTGGTAAAGTTTGTATTACAACGACTTTGATTAAAAACAAAGCAAATAATAAATGTTCGAGAAATTGCGATCGATAAGGAATAATATAAATTAAAAAAAATAACTAAATCCGCTGATTGAAACGTTTCTCCTGTCCCTTTAGTATTGCATTTAGAAGTGCTAAAATTGCGTCTCCAATAATCCGTATCGTGTGTATCATACGGGGAAAGACCGGCGGTCAGCCGCGATTAGCGTAATATATAACACATTATAACAGGGGTGGCTAACTTTTAAAGGTTTGTGATTGACTTTTGAGTTTTTCTAGGTTATCACGATCGACCAAAAAAAAAAAAATGGTTGTAACTAAGCAAAAATATATTTTACATAAATGCGTGTTAAACTTCCTTTAACTATTCATTCTGTTTAAAATATCAATAAGTCATAGTAACTTTAATCTTATACTTTTCCATAACACGTATTTTAATATATATTATAAATTTATTAAAATACCGTTATTTAATACGGAATATACATCAGAATATGTATTACAAACCTACTTAACTATTCGATCTCAATGTATAATTTCGTTTTTTATACCGTAGTTATTTGTTACTATATATTATTACAAAATATATTCTTTGTTAATTGTTTTTATTTTAATTTACTGTTTTCTGAAAGAATTTGAAATAAATTGAAAGGAAGTTGCGATTGACTCGAACCAGTGGCGGCTCGTGCCTAGGTGTGCAGGTGTGTGCACACCACATAGATTAATATAGATATAATAGTGAAAATGTATAATAATAATGTATACTAATTAATTATTTTTAATACAATATCTGTTAAACTGTAGGTACCTATTTATTATATATAAGAAAAAAATTAAATTTTAAAAACAAAAACGACAATTTATTATTATTATACTCCTAAAATTTAATCGAGTTTTGTAACAAATACACATCAATTGGTGTGCAGCTCAGTCTGAACACCGACGGTCCGTGTAAAATACGTTTGGCTATTGAGTGGGAGGATCGGCAATTATATGTGACTTTGGTGTGCAGCTCCTACTGCACACTCGTCGAGCGGTCGCACGCGAATACGCGATAAATACAGTACACACACACATACACACACACGGTAAAAGATATACACTATTACCTACATAATATGTAATATTATTTTCACCTATATCAAAATTAAAAATTCTAATAAATATTTTACTAATTACATTTATATTTTGAACTGATTATTTTTTTGTTTAATTAACTTTTGCAATAATTGCACACCGCCTAGGTACTTTGAACACCACGAGCCGCCACTGACTCGAACTCATTTCACGATCGACCACGCCGATCGCGCTCGACCTGTTGGCCACTTTTGCGTTATACCACATTGAGGTTGCTGTCTTTTCGTTTTTTATAATTGCGCTTTCTCGACAAAAGAAATAAAACCGATTCAGACCCATAGTCGCGCGGGTCACTGTCCCCTAGACCTTATCGTTGCTCCCTTACACAAGTATTTATGTACATAAATACTATTAAGTGATATGTTATGCGTTATATTGTTTTTTTCTAATGTCACCTCCTCTAAAATTTTGTATGCTCCACCTGATGATTTGATAATGATTTACAATCAACACACACATACACAAACAGTCCAACAAAGTTCTTCAACAACACGCGGTAATTGCAATACACAGATCGATTCATTAGTAATTGTGTATGTGTGTTTGTAGTGACCAGTGCTCTTGTTTTGGTGTGGGTTATACCTGGTTACCCACAAACCCGGGTGCCAGTATATCCGAGTAATACCCGATTTTACGAGTAATGCATATCCATTATTACCCAACATTTTCGGTCACCCGATGGTTTTTGATACACATAAATGATCATGCTAAAACCTAGCTACTAGGAGGTAATTAGTATTATAATATAATTGTACAATTATACGAATAAAAAATATTCCCTTTTTTGATTATGGTTTAAAAATAAAATGTTTAATGTTTTGTATGATTGCTGTTGAGTGATATTATAGTTTAATAATTACTTTATTCAAGTATAATGTTGAATAGGTACTGTGTTAAAACTATTTTAAAGCCTACATTAAAACCTTGCAGGTAACTACTATAGACTTTACATTTTATGTGTATAGCTACGCAGATAATAAGCAATTATTAGGTCTCGGAAGTTGATAATCTTAGAAATATTAAAAAAAAATATATGCAATTGAATTTGACATTAAAATTACAAAAGAATGTCCTTAAAAAATGAAATTAAAAATACTTGTTTATAAATATATCAAAACTTACAAATTACTAAAAAATCAAAATCATTGCATTGTGCATTTGATGTTTTCAAAAGTAAATGAACGACAATTATCTGATAATAAATATTTATATTTGGAAAAATTTCTCTTAACGTTCACAGAAGTGATTGGGGAAAATTTGAAATGGGCCAAATCTTTAGTACTGAAATCATCCAGAAAACATTCACTTGAAGTTTCTTCGCCATTTAGAATTTTCAAATATTAGGAAAAAATAATAAAATGTAATTATCAGGCCTGGTTCAAGTGTTAAAACAAACACAGACAGAATTTAGTTTTGCCGCCCCTTACATGTAAATATTACATCAAATATTTTTTTATACAATAAAATTGCCCCAAAAAAATACCGCTTTAGGTGTGGGCCTTTGTTGTCTACTCCCTGCACTGGGTTTGGTAGTGTAATCGGCATGATAGAATCAAATAGGTACTAATGTAATCGTGATAATTTTCAAGATTTAAGTTATTGGTATAATGGTCGACAAGAAACGATAAGAAATGAAATAGTGTGAAATCATTAAAAATGATTATAAATATGAAAAAATGACTATAAATGACCTAAAAATGTCAATAAATTACTTAAAAGTATTAATCACCAAAAAATAAAAAAAAATAAAAATTAGTTTTCAGATTCACATGTTAATAAAACACATTTGTGGCCAGGAGAGCATCGTATAAAAAATTCTAAAAAAAAAAATGCAAGATGCATCAACTTCCAAGTCCTTGTAATAATAATTATACAATTAAGTAGATATAATATAGCAGGTGCGACATTATTATATTATAAGTAGGCAGCTATTTATCATCTTGTGTACTAATTTTTATTACTCAATTATTATTATTATTACTCAATTTAAAACGGGTGCCCAACATTTTTTAAATCGGGTAATATACGTAAAATCAGGCTACCCAGGTATTACCCAAGTATTCAGGTATCAATACACAAGTAGTGACGTATAAAAAAAATACAAAAAAAATATATAATACAAAAACCAATAGCACAACCTTTTTGTTTATTAAATAAAAATGTGATGTTAAGTCTGTTCAGCATAAAAAAAAAAAAAAAAAATAATAATAATAATAATAATAAAACAAAACAAAAAGTAGGTGTTTTTTCTTCGGTAATTATGTTGAATAAAAACAATAAGGTACAATATTCTTTGGTCGAAATGTACAAGTAAACGTTAATAATTAAAAGTCAAAATTAGTTTGGGTAATAAAAAAATAAATAAAATTAAGATTGAAAACAACAAAATTATTTATAAGAAGGCGCATTCAAAATAAAAATTGAACACATTTTTCTTATCAGACTCCACTTTGTATAAATTCGAATATTGTAATAAATAAAAGTAAAAATAAACGTTACAGGAATATTATAAATGGTGTTTAATAATGAATATACAGACTAAATAGGGTGTAAGCCCTACTAATAATGGCAGTCAGTTGTTGATGGCCACATACCAAGTACCACTTCGAGACAATACAATTATATTTTAATTTATTTAATTATGTATTATCAATATTATTTGGATTTTGTACAACCTCTTGGTAACATAATATTCAAACTAAATTTATATAATATTATAACACCTAAAGTTACTAGTTTTTATGCGTTCGTGCGTAATTCAACGAGTATTTGCTAAAAATTTAACTTTGTAAAAATTGATGGCAAGATCGTATGAATCAAATAAAATTAAAAATAAAAAAAAAGTATAGTTATTATATTAGCATTAAATTAATACTGTAGATAATGAAACATCAAAATATTTCATTTTATGGTTTAATTGTATGGCCGAAGTGCAAACACAACGATGATATTGTGGCACAATTGTAATAAAAAAAAAAATTTATGTAGAAATTTATTGTCATGAGTCAATACGCTTCTTAGTTTGTGAATCATTTCTATGTAATTGATGATCTGGAGTGGCTTTTAGTATATCAGGTTGCATATTGCGACTCAGTGAACTGCCCAATGTTGCGCTGTTCTGAGCTAATGCATTCATGTAGTCAGCAATTAACAATGTTATTTCTAGAATCTGGCAATTAAAATAAAGATAATGATTATTATAAAAGATTTTCTTTGATCTATCTAATTATCAAAAAAATATTGAAAATTGACCTTTGGTTTGCTCAAGGAAAACAAAAGTTTATGGGATTCTATAATTGCAGAATCGGATGCTATAACTAACATAAAATCATCTTGGCAACCACCAAATGTTAACACTTGACCGAACATGTATGTTTCAATTAATTGCATTGAACGCAATTCTAATAAACTGATACTATCTTCAGATACAGCTAACCACACTACAGTACCTGGTAGTACTGTATTTTCTCCATGTTTCATCTAATTGATAAAAGTTATATTTAAGTAAAATCAGATCCATTTATTGAATTCAAATTATTGTATTTGCATTCATATACCATGATACTCACTTTGGCTTGGAAAAGAGTGCATCCAAAATATGGCCACTTTCTAGTGCAAGTTAAGTATATTCTAACACAATCAAGTAAATTCCGTCCTTTCAGAGACATCCATTTTTCTTGAAGACCTGTTTGAAGTTGTCTATAAACAATAATTGTATGTAATAAATACAATTTTATTTTAATATAAATGTATTAAATGTTAAATTATTTTACATACTTGATTGCTTCTTGAGAAGCTCCATCGCGGTATCGAGATGGATAGAATTTATCAAGTGATTGGAGCACTTGCAATTCCTTAGTGGTACCACCACTGCCACGGTTTTTATCACAATAAAATTCACCAAAATCAATCTAAGCTCAAAATGATTATCCATTAGTATAATTTAAGATAAACTTAAAACCATTGAGTTACTGTATTATACCTGTGCCATTAGAGCAGCCAATTCTAATGCAAGCTCTTTAGTAAGAGGGAATCGACCTTGAACCACCTGTTGATTTACTTGATAGCAGAGCAATAGTCTTTCACGATCTGTCTCCTTCTTGACAAAAGATTTGAAATACAGTCTGTTCTTGAAAATCAGTCGTATAACTCGTGTATTTTCAAATTTTCCAGAACCTTTTTCCCGCAACACAGTTTCCCATTTTGATATGACATCACACAACTAGAAAAATATAACTTATAATTTTGACTAAATAAATCCTTAAATAAAATTTAAACACACCTTAGCTTGAAACTCAATATAGTGTTCTAGATCTTTTTCAATGGGATCATCACTAAATAATGTGAAACCTGAATGTTGACTATCTCTGCATCCAGTCTCTTGATTGAGCGTACATAAAAATTCTTCAATAGTTGTGGATCCATCAAAACCAACAACCTAGAGTGCAATAATAATAAATAAATAAACGGTTCAGAGGCATTTAAAAGTAAAAAAAATCAATTATTGCTTAAATAATTTTTTTGTACCTGGTAAGTCCCATTGAGCATATGAACAGGTATGGAGTGAGGCAACGAATGGTGATAAGGATTTTTTAACAAAATTGACAAAACTTCCATTCTGGATGGTTTCACATCGCGAGTGCCATTCAATATGGTTCGCTCCAGTGCACGTTCACAGTATGCAGCATATTTTCCACATTCAGTCCTGAAAAAAAAATGTAATTTTAATTTATACTCTAAACTACGATCACTTATTGGATAAACATTAAATAACTACATACTTGGTGTCTATGTTGCGTTTCAAGTGTAACTTGAGAAACCAAAGGAGTTTGGTGTTTTTTGGTACAAAAAGGGAAACAGCCAGTGCTAACAATTGCCATCCCTGGACGAAAACATATGTAGGTGGGTTTGCTTTGCAATGGTCCAGTAATGATGAAGTAGCTGGACTAGACGGCGCAGTCATGCTGTGGTTTGGTGATCCTGGTACTACTGACTGGGTGGTGCTGATAGTGGGTGATGAGGCCAAGGCAGCATCACAAGTAAACAGCGACTGTGTGGCGCATAATAAAAGTTGCTGAAAAAACAGTGGACACGCGGTGCCTAAATGCCTAAACCTCTTAACTTATGTATGTTTGCTATATTAATATAGCCCCCTCCATGTTTTTGAGAAAACAACCCACAAACTACAACTCATGTATGAATTCATTAACAAGATTCGTGGTCTGATCACATATAAAATAATATGTTTTCGAAATCATGCAATGACATGCACAATATTAACAACAGAGAGGATTGCAAATAAACTGTTAAATTGAGCAAAATAAAAACAAAAAGATACAAAATAAATTTAAAGATACAAATTAATATTAAAATGCTTTAAAATCATAAATTCTAAAGGCTTTGAAACGGGTTAAAATTGGATAACACGAAATATGATAGTTTAAAATAATTAAGTATTACTGACAATCAGATTATTTAAAAAAGCAATTTTTTATTCATTAAGTCTTTTATAAAAACCATACAATAATGTAGCAAATTATTTTGCAATATTACATTAAAAAGTTGATTCTAATATTTAGTTAAAAATTAAACAATCTCTTTAATGACTTTTATTCATTCTAACATAAGCTTTATTTAAAGAAACAACTTGACCTCAAAATACCAGCTGACTTAAAAAAAAACCAGTTTCAAAACCCTGTGACATTATCAGGAACGAGTATAGTAACTCAATGTGTGGACACCGCGTATGCAATGTTTTTCGTTTTATCAATATGATGGATAACTGTAGAATTTATTAGAAATAAATATTTTATATTCTAATAAAAGAAAAAAATGTAAAAACTTATTTTTGATTGGTCAGACCAAAAGCAAGAAAAAAAAAGGTATAAAATATTACACTATTTTTAAAATTATTAATTATTTTGAAGTAACATCAAACTACAGTATCCATCATTAAAAATACATAGCAAATACACATACACAGAATAATTAAAACAAGTAATAATAACTAATAATTATAATAAAAGCTAGGAATTAAAAAAACAGTCTATGGATATGGATAATTATTTAGTTATTTAGTTATTTTACATTATTCTTCCACTTGAATAACATTAAACTAATGAATTGCTTTAAAATATTAAAGATCAATTTTAGTTATTAAATAATTATTTTTTTACCACTATCTTAGAAAACATAACAAACTTAAAAGTTTCTTTAAAAACCACTAACAAAATAAAAAATGCATCTCAAGAAGTATTCAATTTAATAAAAGCAACAGTTTTAAATTAACTTTATATTCCTAATCCAAATAAACTACCCAATGTTAGCTCATATGATTTACCTCTTAACATAAAACCACTAACAATAGAAAAGTGACATGCATACTCACACTGGTAATATTCTATATTACCATCTAACAATAAAATATATAATCACTTGTCCAATACTATAACAATTAAAATTCAAAAATCATATGTTATATATGATATAAATTATTAATATGAGTGCTTATTGAAAAAAACTAAAAATATTTAAAAAATTAAAGATCATATACGCCATCTAAAAAAAGCCTATGGTGTATCTATTAAAAAGATATTGGTGTTGAAATCTCGACTTGCGTTAATTAACCAAATAAGCTTCTTTGTCCCAAATATCTAAGGGCATCCTCATTGATAAACCTCTCTTCCCAGATAATTTCATGTTCTTGTATAATGTATTAAATGTTGCCAAATTTACTTATTATAAATTAATAAAACAGATTAAAAATATACTTTTGTTAATAATGTTTAAAAATAATAATAAATAAAAATATATTTTTATATATCTATATCTATAATATAAGCCCAATGATTTTGAGTATTTATGTTTATTTAATTACATGACTGTTTTTTTAATTCCAAAAAAAAGCAAAGGGAAGGGGAACTTACACGATGTCGCAGTTTGGAGAATACCTGGACGCCATGTTTATGAGATGCATGCCTAGATGTCTGTTTAACAAGGGCACATAATAATTCAGCTTGTAATTCCCAGTTATCTAAACACAGCTGCAATGCATTTTGAGCTAATACCACATGATAATCAATACCAGCATTTTCGATGGCTACCGACATGAATAACTGACAACTCTAAAATAATTAAAATAATAAAAAAATATTAAAATCATTTTAAGGTTCTTCTTTTTACACATACTTTAAATAATTTTATTGCTTCATATTGTAGCGTCTCATTGGATAAAGTTGTAAGTGGTGAACTGATTGCTTCTTTGGAGTGCAAAAGAGTTGGATGTTTCCACAATACACAATCTGAATGAAATTATAAAAAGCATAAAAACTTATTATTCCAAAAAATTTAAATTTATCTACTTGGATCGCCTGATGCTTCCATTAGTTTTTGTATAAGCTGTTCAAACTGTGATCCTGACTGAGAACCACTGCCAGAAACTACGGTAAGATGGTATAGCCAAGAATCCTGAGATTAAAATATTTTGAATTAGTATTCCCTAGGTATAAACATTTATTTTTTCAATTCAAACCTTTTCTTGTTTAGAAGACATAAGTAAATAAGTTGGAGGACCTTGATGTGATGGGTGCAAAGCTATGGTTGGTGGCTGATTAGAATCTCTTTCTTCACTATCTGAATCAGAAACATGGTCAACGGTTTCTACTCGGCAATCGCGCATATTTATTTGTCCAAATGCACTCTAAGTTATGAAAAAAGAAAAAGAAAAAAAAACCCAATATTTAGAAAAAATTGGAAAATCAATTTGAAATTTTTTTTATTTACTGTATCTGTTGACGATTTGAAATACAAAAAGGTTTTTCCCACAAGCACACACCAACATCGTTTTGCATGACCATTCCTCACTTTGGTTAACCACCCTTGAATTGTTGGCTTGTGGTTTTCATTGTTCAATAACAACTTGGTAGCATTGTGTCTTTGAACATTCTATAAATGTATTAAACATGGATCATTAATTATGACAGATAAATTGAGATCTTAGGAAAATGAAAATTACTTGTAAAACTTTAACCCAATCTTCCATAGCTGCAATTGAATCAGCTGTCAGATAAAATGTCTTTTTACTAGTTGATATTTCAAATGTAGCAGCTCCATCAGCTCGAGTTATTCTGCATAAGTCGTCAATTGTAATTTCTCGTTGTGGTTTGCGTGCTATGTCATTCTGTGAAATAAAATATCAATGTAGAAAAAAATATAGTGCAAAAGTGACAAATGAAAATGCTAGGGTCTGCTGATTATTTATAAGATTATAACTTGATTTACTTGAGTTTTCCAATAACGAAGTTTTCCATTGCTTAAAACGAAGAACCGCCGTCTCCACGTCTTTAATTTACCACCAAGTTTCGCTAAATGTCCAGACTTATCAAGCACCCCTGTTTTAGCACAACGACTCGGACTGTCTGCCACAACAGCTGCACCATTAAGGTTTAATCTTAGCACCAATGATGACCATTCAGTCGAATCTTCACCACACGACATAGCATCTGGCGGAATCGCGTAATCGTCCGATATACCGGACTCCATCGAAGTATCTATTCCGAACGGGGCAAAAAAAAAAAACTTTTACTTAAAGTTTAGGTACACAGTATAAATCAACAAGGTGTTAAGTAGACACGTACTTTTCGAAGGCGATCCAGAAGAATTGTGTTTAACCGGCGAGAATGTTGACGCAGTCTTATGGCTCTTACTGGGACTGGAACTAGACAATGAGGTATCTGTGTTATCCGTACTACTACTGTTCGTAATTCTGGTAGCAATACTGTGCGTGTTTGCCGTGTTCGTGTGTTCTCCTTCGCCGTCACTAGAGTCGTCTGACGAGTCACCAGTGAATGGGCTAGACCTAATTTGACTGGCTCTCTGAATTAAAAAAAAAAATTACCGTATCAAAAAAATGTACGAAAACTATTGCGGTGAACTGAGAGTATGTGCATATTTTCTACTCACTCCTTTTACGGTGGCGTACACGGGAACGCTTATATCGCAGTACCCTTGCGACGTCACTACCCTGGTAGGATGCACGGCAGTAGAATTGGCAGCTGCAACGGCGGTGGGTTCTACTTGGCTCGTGGGTACTGTAGACAGACCTTCGTTGGCCACCTGATATATACGAGACTCCCACGAGGGAAACCTGTGCAGAGGCGGAGTCGGCGGTTTGTTGGATTTGTCCCACGGCAATTTCTCTCTACTCGGTGTGTAAATTTCCGCATAGTCGTGCGTGATGTCCGATTCGATACACACAGATTTTGCTTTAAAAATAAAATAAAATGAAAAAAGCCGTTCGTATACAAAGCTTTGGTTAAATATTATATACTCACGTCTGATAGCGTTCAAGCTTAACGAATCCGTGGCAGTGGTCAAATCGTTAACCAGTTGTTCATGGACAGGAATGTCTGTGCCGTCGTTCGACTCGGCAGGCGGCACTTGAACACAGGCGGACATGTGCCGACGATGCGTACGCTGCGACCGTTCGGGTGTTCGTGTCTTGTGATGCCGGTCGACTTGAGCGTAAACCGGTTCATTGTCGGACAAAGCGCTACACGTGAAGGAAATAATGCGAAAATAGGATGAACCGCGATGTTATGGTAATTATATTATTATTAGAAACCCGTCAACGAGTGTATGTTAAAGAAGTCACTCACTGCGTGGAGCCAGTGCTATTAGCCCTGTGCAACGATGATGTACTGGTACGTGGTGACGAGGTGCCGGCACAGGCGCTTACAGCCATCTTGTCTGCGCTCAGTTGGGCCATGTGCCGTCTAAGCAGCTCCAACTGCTGGTTGCACTTGTGGTTCTGCTCCCGCAGGTGTTGGTTCTGAGCTTCCAGGTCCCTCAACTTGTTAGTCACCCATTCCTTGATGCGAGCCGCTTTGGCTTCGACCATTTTGGCGTCTTGTAGCCTCAGCTGACGCTATAAATCATCATTACACGCGAAACATTAATTGGGTTAATCTCGGCAGGAACAGACACTTACTACCCGCCCTAAATACCCACGTCTACATTATACACATACGAAAATTTATAAATGCTTACCTGTTCTTCCACCTGAGTCGCCAGCTTGCTAATAGCTTGTTCCTTCTCAGCTTGGTCCGGTAAATGAGTAGTCCATTCGGCTTGGAGCCGTTCCTCCATAACACGCACCTGTGACAGAAAACAAGCTATTAGAAACCAATTCATGGTTATAGGACGACAGCCGTGACAGAGAGTAGTAGTAGTAGTATTAATAGAATACATTATATTCGAAGTATAGGGCGAGTGATGAGTAATACTGCAAAACGGAAGAAAACAAAAGAAAACGGTCAAAAACCGCTAGACGGTGCGAAGGTTATTAATGTAACGTATAAGGTGCAAATATAACATAATATACCTGCACACGACCTGACGCAGTTCGTTGGCGGGGGACACTGCACGACAAGAAGTCGCAGTAAAATGACGAATAATATTAAAAACAAACGGCGGCGCTGACTCATGACGGCGCACACAGACTAGTCGTCTGGCACGCTTAACCCTCCCCACCATAGCACACTTCACGCACCCTAACCAGGTCAATACAATAGGGGGTCCGCGCCGTCCACACACATATACATTCGCACAATGGATCAGGGTCACGCGCCCCTCGTCTGCTGTACACAAAACACTATTAAACGCGATTATCGATTTTCCTCTACAACGTTGTACATCATTATGATGTTTTAGCAAATTTACCCGAACCCGTCGGCGAAATGGCCGTGATTACAATATATACATTATTAGTTTATACGTAACACACAAACGTGCCCGTGGTATAACATTACTGAGTAAACATCGAAATCGTCTATTGTATATATATAGTATATTATATACCTATATCGCGTTTCCCGGTTTGCGAATTCGTCCCTATACATACATACGTCCGACGATTAATTGTTCTCGAGTGTCATCATATAGTGATGGTATTGTATAACACCTACAGTCTCGTTCTATGTACACACAATAAAATCACGGTATATTGAACACGAGGCAATGTCGTTATTTTATTTTATTATCTATCGTTGTAATTATTTGATAACCACACAAAAACGCACTGTACGCAAAGAACCAACGAAACCTACAAGCACCGTGTACGAGCGTTTGGATGTGCGCCAACGTTTTTTCAAGCGTCACACTCACTGAACTGACCACTCCGTACCTATGTGCACCCACCCACACGCAATGGTTGGCAACGAAGTTTTTTCACTAGACGAACACATGAAATTTCACAAAATTTCTGACTCGTTGTATCATCTAATACATCGTGCAACGTGCACTTTTTTCTCACTGGTACATGTCACATCACATCATGGTCGAGTGCACTGCTTTTCTATCAGCTTTACGGTTTATATACGGTTTACATATATATATAGAAATAAAACCGTGTCTACCTTATCCTTTCGTACGGCGGCGATGGTGGCGACGACCACGGCGACGTATTGTTTTCGACGGTTGAAGATCAGAAGACATAGGAAAGCGCTGCTGTTAGACCGCGGAGCACGAAAGAGCACCAAGCAAGTGTAACCACGGGTCGAGTGAGCTGAAAAAGGAGCCCCGACGCGCGGCAGAAGAAAAGGAAACTTATTCACATTTATTTCAAAGGAGAGGTAGAAAAAATCAAAAAATCAGAATAAAAATACTAAACAGAAAAGGCACCGTTGCACGATATGGAGATTTGGTGCAGTATTTACGCGGTCTTTATGGGAGTGCGCAAGCGCACCGGCGACAGAGAGCGCGTACGGTATGCTACGTGTATGCGATAACGAAAGCGTGCGGGAGAGGAGAAACGTTGTACGTAACATGTGACTGGGACGCACGGAAAGGGGTAGCGTCGGGCGGAGGGTAGTTCGCCGGCTAGGGGTAGCGGGGCGCGAGAGGAATTAAAAAATCAATGCACCCTTCGTCGGACCGATCGCCGCCACCACCACAACCACTACCACGTTGCCAACGGCAACACGCGCGCTGCCTGTGTGCCAAAACTACGATCAACACAGCCATGTACGCACGTTTTCGCAACGGAAATGCACAAAGCACCGCTGCCGCGCACGTGCTGTCGCTCGACGCAAATTTAGACATATTTCTCGTCGTGTTTCTCTACGCGACGGTAGCGGGTACTCTACTACTGTTGTTCGCTTAGATGATTGGAATGTTTCGCATGGCAGTTTCGGACTCCGTGGTGTATTATACTGCTGCGGGTGTCGGGAGGAGGGAGAGGTGCTAAATTTGTTGTTCCTGAGTAAAACAACTATACCTTTATCAACACTCTATCGTTCTCAAAGACGTGAACATTTCATCTGTCGTCCACCGTATCTCAAAACCTTAGATGTTCGATAAATAATGTTTATTCATTAAACAGATACAGTAGTTTCCACTTGTTGGGAAGGGATAGCGAGCGCACGTACGCGAGATCACATCCGACCCAGAATTAAACCAACATTTTAAGTGGTTTCTTTGAAACGAAGAAACGTACCTAATGTAATTATATCAACGTGTACGACCAAATAAAACGGCATATAACATAATAAAACCGATCTAATATCACTGTACATATAAAATAGACCTAATAGACCAATGCATACGATAATAACATTTAAAATATAATGAAATCTTTACACTACCTAATTTGAATAGGCAATCGTTCATTTTAAAAACAGGTACCTATTACATCCGAAGAATGGTTTAGCATAAATGGTCCAGATTATTTGAAGTCCAACCCAGCCATCCTTAAATCAATTTTAATACAAATTGTGTGTACATACATTTTTTTAAATAATAAGATTATTAACAGTTTGTAAGTTAATGAAATCTTCCACATGAAATGCTCTAAAAATTATATTAAGTTGAATAATATAAACCCCACCCAAATAAAATTCATAAGAGTGATCGTGATTTCATGCAAAGTAAATATAATTATTAATATTGTTAATAAAGTAACATGTTTCAATATTTTTTTTTTTTTTTAATTTTAGAAATATTTTATATTTTTCATCACGACAAAATTGTTTTATGAAATATATAAATTTGAGAAGAAAAAAGTCCCTCACTAAAGGTGCTATTTGTTGGTCATTGTTATATAATGGATTGAAAAAATTATATATTACTTAATTATCATCAGTTATACTCATATATATAACACTTTTGTTGACATTCTACCACAATTTTAAAACAGATGATGTAAAATCGCATAATTGCGTAATTGCGTTATGAATAGAGATGAAAATATATTTTAGATTCTGAACGGAGTGAAGAATGTATTGATTTTACAATGATGTGTGTTTTTTTTTTTTTTTTTTTTTTTTTTTTTTTTTTTTTTTTTTTGTGTCTGTCGACACGTTTTGGGGCAGTAAAAATGCTTCGATTGCCTTATGTAGCAACTTTTCTGAAAGGAAAGTGAATCTATTTGGTACTTTGGGGGGTCAAAAGTTAATAATTTCCAATATTTTTTAAATGCGACGGGAAAAACCATAAAAAAATTTGGGAAAAACGGGAGTTTTTACGCAAAACCAGTTTTTGACATAATCAAACTTTTTATTTTGCTATAACTCAAAAACTAATCGATGTAAATACTTGAAATTTTCACCAAATGTTTAGATTAGCGTTCTCTATACACCATTAAATTTTCAAAGTATTTTGACTTTTATGAAGCTATTTATAGACAATTGAAATTTTCAATATTTTTAA
This sequence comes from Sipha maydis, assembly GCA_034509805.1. Lineage (NCBI taxonomy): Eukaryota > Metazoa > Arthropoda > Insecta > Hemiptera > Aphididae > Sipha > Sipha maydis. Next base: position 34,983 of record JASXSY010001484.1, on the reverse strand, counting down.
GTATTTTTTTTTAAAATAACGATAAAATTTTTTTGGCTGCCTAGAAAATCTTGAAAATTTAATACAAGGTTTCTTATAAGTTGTTCCTTAACTGATAAAAAAAAATCTAAAATCGTAAGTCACAATTTTTTTTTATAAGTGCTCAAAGTTACAATTTATACGAAATATGTAAAAATCACGATAATTTGCAAGTTATTTTGTAGATAAAAATTCATAAAATTTTTTCTGTTCATACTTAAGGTTTAAAATTTTAACACGAGGTTATCTATAAGCTACTCTTCAAAAATCTTTAAAAAAATTTCTACCGGAATTAGAGGAAAAAATTTTATGACTGTTTGAAATTTAAATATTTACGAAATTGCATAAAATAGCGATTTATTCTCAAACGATTTTAAATATTTTTTATAATTCAAAAAGTATAAGTCGCAGATTTTTGAAATTTCTACCAGCTGTTAAGATTGGTATTTCCTTTATGTCATATTTTTTTCAAAATATTATATTGATTTTTAAGCCACTAATAGGCATTTAAAATATTCGATTTTTTTTACATTTTTTTTTTATAATCGGTGATAAAAAAAATTTGGCTCGTACAAAATACTTGAAAATTGAATAGAAGATTCCACAGAAGTAGTTCTTAAAGTCATTCAAAAATTATTAAAATCCATAGGCACAATTTTTTTTTATAAGCGTTTGAACAGCGAATATTGACAAAAAATTACATGTTAAATATAATATACTGTATAATATTCTAGACTGACAAAGATATCGGTTTTTTTTTAAAATGCTCTAACTCAAAAATGAAAAACCGTAACAACTTGAAATTTTCACCAAATCTTTATATTGACGTTCTCTATACATGGTTAAGATTTCAAAGTATTTTGACATATTTTGACTTATTTATAGACAATTTAAATTTTCAATTTTTGTTAAATTTTTGTTTTTAAACATCTATAAAATTTAATTGATTGAGCGAAAACTCTTGAAAATTTTATATTAGGTTTATAATAAGTTAAACTTATCGTAACTAAAAAATATCGGTGATCGGTTAACTCAATTTTTTATTATAAGCCCTTAATTCTCAAATTTGTATAAAATGTGTAAAAATCACGATAATTTGCAAGTTATTTTGTAGATAAAAATTCATAAAATTTTTTTTGTTCATACTTAAGGTTCAAAATTTTAACACTAGGTTATCTATGAGCTACTCTTCAAAAATCTTTAAAAAAATTTCTACCGGACTAAGAGGAAAAAATTGTATGACTGTTTGAAATTTAAATATTTACGAAATTGCATAAAATAGCGATTTATTCTCAGACGATTTTAAATATTTGTTATAATTCAAAAAGTATAAGTCGCAGATTTTTGAAATTTCTACCAGCTGTTAAGATTGGTATTTCTTTTATGCAATATTTTTTTCAAAATATTATATTGATTTTTAAGCCACTTATAGTCATTTAAAATATTCGATTTTTTTACATTTTATTTTTATAATCGGTGATAAAAAAAATTTGGCTTCTACAAAATACTTGAAAATTTAATCGAAGATTCCACAGAAGTAGTTCTTAATGTCATTCAAAAATTATTAAAATCCATAAGCACAATTTTTTTTTATAAGCGTTTGAACATCGAATATTGACATAAAATTACATGTAAAATATAATATAATGTAGAATGTTCTAGACTGACAAATGATATCGGTTTTTTTAAAATGCACTAACTCAAAAACGAAAAACCGCAACAACTTGAAATTATCATTAAATCTTTATATTGACGTTTTCTATACATGGTTAAAATTTCAAAGTATTTTGACATATTTTGACTTATTTATAGACAATTTAAATTTTCGGTTTTTCTAAATTTTTCGTTTAAAAATAAAATATACTTATATAATATTTATAAATAACATTGTATTATATTCTAGACTAACATATGAACTCCGTTCAGAATCGTTATTCGTATACAATGATATCTATCATTGCATTCAAATTTAACAAATCCATTATAATAATGACCTATCCTATAAGCGAGGTGAACTCCACCCCTAACTGTACAGCAGAGCGAGGCCCATCCGGTTCTTTTTTTTTTTATTTTTCGCAAATCCTATACTGATGTTTCTATGCGACTGACGCGACGAATTTTCTCGGCGAGGTCGCGATCAGTAAGTTTTTCGCACATACTTCCAATGTTAACTACATCATAGTTGTATAGAGGTCGCTGCAGTGTTGGCTTGACGCTTATTACAACGCATATATTATATTACATTATCACATACACAGAACTGCGAATGATGCGAGAGTAAAAAACTAGATAAAGACAATAAAAAACTGAAGGTACAAAAGAAATGCGGTTTTTTCGCCAGTTTTTTATTTTTCCTATTATACATTTCTAACTAAAGTGATCAACGTATTATTATATTATATTATATCATTAATATATTTTTCATATTTCATTGATTTTCCACGGGAAAAGTCTGAAACGTCACACGCATGCGAACCGATCACGAGATAAAATTTCCGTTTTTCGTAGCGTGAGACGTTCGTTGACAAATGTGAATAGCAAATCGATGAAAATAATATATGCAATTTTTCTACTTCGTTATGGAGGTATGCGATTTGTTTTACACCAACAAAAATGTGCATACTATACTAAATTCAATATCGACAAGTCAAGTATAAAACTTCGTCCGTACTAATTGACAATTGACAAGTAGGTAACGCCGTAATTATTGAAATGAAAGAAAAAAAAAATGTCATGTACAATATAAAATATAAATGCATACACAATATCTGATTCAATGTAGTAATTTTAATTACATTTTTCCCAGTACAGAAATGTATATTGAAATACTATACATATATGTGAGTGTGTGTGTGTGTGTTACAACGAACGAATGTTTTACACATCAATTTGAATGTCAATCGCACAGGTGTATATTAATAATGTCATTTACATGTCTCCTTCAAGCTGAAGGCTTCAACGCTGACTGGAATGTCAAATACCCGTTATGTGTGTATAATGTAAATTTATAGATACAATACAATGATACTTGAAATTTTACACGCACACGCACACACAATAGAATAGAATATATAAAATATATGAACAATTCCAAAGATATGATTCGTAGACGAGAATTATAGCTTAACTTAACATGGTATAATTTAAAATGATTAATACATTCCTTTATAGAAAGATACACAAAACACCAAAAATGTCCATTAGTATACACGTGCATAGAAATTACCATAAAATAACATTAGTCTTATATTTTTAGTGCTCATAACTATTCTATAATAGAAATACGAATTAGTTGTTATTATCACCTCATATCACAATGATTCCAATAATTTAATTTTCAAAATTTATTTTCGAATACTTTGATTAAAAAATTGAGATAATGGAACCTATACGTGAAATACAAATTAGTAGTTATCTTTCAGGATGACTATTTTAAAGTTTAAAACCAATAATAAATTATCGTTTCATAAATTATTATTATAACTTTATTTATTATAGTATAGAAAAATTTAAAGTGGTCATAAAAAAATTGTTTTATCAAAACATTTAACTTAAAGTATAATAATGCGTACAAAAATATCAGTAAGGAATCAAATTTAAATAAACATAACAATATATGATAATTATCACTATAAATTAATTAAATTTGAAAAATTCTTGACTGGTAACTGTGTTTTTAAGATGATTTTAGAAATTAATATAAATTATAAGACAAAATATAACGTAACATAATATAAGTTTAAAAAAAAGTATAATGAATATCAATATTATAAAAATCGTACTGTAATTCAGAAATTTAAATGTATAGTACTAAATAATATGTACTTCATTAAGAAAATAAAAATAAAACAGCAATGTTAATTAACAATATTTAACACATATGAATTAAGTATTAAAATTGATACATAAAACCGCAATCAAGTTATAACTACTTTTTAACACTATACATTTTTTTGATTTTCAAATAAAATATGTAAAGTATAGATTATAAATTTAAAAAAATATTTGAATTTATTATGATTGTAAAATACATTATTTTAAGGTTACAAAAACTCAATTTAAAACACATTTTTTAATTCGATTAAATAATGCATTTTACTTAAATTTACACTTTCAATGAACTCATAAATAAATAGTTTTTTAAACTTGACTAGTTCACCCAAATTGAATTTTCAATATCTATGTAAAATGGATTAAATGAAAGTTTTTAAGCACTTTTATCTAAAAAAAAAAAAGTGAGTGTACTGAAATAGATAAAATTAAAAGTGACACATAGTAAAATGAAATGTTGTAAAACAACATATAGTTCAAAATCTAAAATTTTACATTAATTATGATGTACAAGTAAAATAACCAATTATTTTTTATTGAAAAATTTACCAAGTTTATTTCAACATTTACATTTATCTGAAAAAGAAAAATAAACTTAGATTTAGAAAAGGGTGATATTAGAGTCAAGTGCCTGTAATTGAAAGAATTTAAATTTAATACCCTTCGTTATTTTCAACTAATTTACAATTCCCCTAAAATAATATACAATTTCACTGGGTGCCCGATGTATAATTCAACAACCCTTCACAGTTGTAATAAAAGCTTAAACCAATTTAATTAACAATTAAATCTTTAACAAATTAATTTCATTTTACTTCGAGTATACGTTAAGCTAACATTTGAATAACAAAAACAATATACACCACACGTAAATATTTTTTCTACTTGAACAGTTTTGTACAAAAACGCGTTCCATTTTATTTTTCAGTAGTTAGGCAACGTCCTATTGTGCAGAGAAAACATTTTAAAAACCAAAAGAAATACAACTCTGTATCAACATAAGGAGAAACTACTATATATATATATGACACCGGGTTTCTACTGTCGAATACAAAAATAATTCTACCCTTATTTGGTTTTGGGTTTCAGTACAATATACATTGCGTACAGACATTTTGTACCTACAGTATATATATATATATATATATATATATACACTACTGAGTAAACGGAATTATGTTAAATATAAAACATTAAAAAATATTTTCAAATGAAATGAAATTATTTTCTTGATGAACCTACTAACTTACAGCTAAAAACAGATAGTTTAACTAAAAAATCATTTCATATGAGAAAAAAAATAAGACAAACAAATATAGATTTAAACTATATGAAGTACGCGAAACCATGTTTATATAGAAATATACAGAAATTATTGTTCTTGTCATCGCAGACATTATTATACACATTTAATAAATGTATATATGACTGTATATATATATATATATATATATATATATATATATATATATACATATACATTTAATAATATATGTACATTGCAGAGGTTAGACGAGAATAATCTACACAGTCGTGTTTATGCTGCAGGTATAACGTAGTACTATTATTATAAGGTTATACATTTCTTTGGTTGGTTGATAAAAAACAAAAAAAAAAAAAAAAAAAAACGATGAAACAAAGATAAGAGATTATTATTTTATAAATATAAAATAATACATTCCTAATCTATAATTAAAAATCAAGTTAGTTTTGAAAGCTTTTTATTTTTTTTTTTTTTTGTGAAAAAAATAGATTTTGTTATTCCGTTATATCTAAATCGCATTTGCAAATTCTTTAATTAACATCTGCAAATTTAAATTGAACAAGGGTTGAAATTAATAATAATCGAAAACCATGATTTCTAGTCACGTTTATTCCAATGTTGTCAAAAACATGAAATTATAACAAAATGTAAGTTTACAATTTAATTAAGTGTACATAAACAAAAAAAATTATATGTGGTATACATAGCCAAGCTCAACGAAACTCATTTTGATCCGTTAAAAAAAAAAAAAAAAAACAACAATAATCGATTGGGAACAACTATAACATGAATTAGTTATATTAAAAGAACCAAAGTAAACAACTCAATGTTTGCATATATTATAGTTAATAGAATAAGGTATTTGGCAGCCCACCCACCATATTCCAATTTTTTCAAGTAATGGCGAGAGCAAAATCTCCATTACTGAACCACTTAAAAAAAGTACATCGCCTCGCGTAGCAAAAATTATAATAACTACGTGTATACATCACTTAACTTATATTTATACCGTTTGAAAGTTTAATAACTGATATTAAATAACCCTAATAATAAATTTAACAAGTGGAATTGCGTATTCGCGAATATAATTTTAATTTTGAAGCTATATGAAATAAACAGCAATAGCCAATTTATATCACAGTCCTTCGAGTATTAATAATAATAATAGTAATAATAACAAATTGGATATCGACAGAAAATTAACAGGAGTTTATAGAGCCAATTGAAATAAACGAGGATATAATCGTATTTTCAAATCAGATTATTAATTGTATAAAATCGAGGAACTATTCTACAGGTTTTATAATGAGCCAATCAATAAAATGTTATCAAACTGTAATAACAAAATACAGCCAGATTTTGTCCGTAGCCTGTATGGACCAATATGGATTCATGTAAAATTCATAAAAAAAAAAAAAAAACAGGAAGACTAAAATATGCACATATTTGTAAACAATAGTATGAATGAGAAGTAAAATGGAATATGATAATAACAAACATATGATTCGTAAGTTATTTTTTTTTAATGTATTAAAATGTCTGCTTTCCTTAGCTAAGTATTATTTACTTATTGTTTGCATATATTTTACACTGCGAGATGCAAGAATAATAATAACGTATAATACAATTCTCTCAGAATAAAAAATTTAAATAAGTTTAATAAAAATAAATGACAATAACTTAATGTATAAAACAATATAATCTTCAGTCGACAATATTTTCTTACAAAATAAAAATATAGATATTCAAAAATAAAAGTTGAAAAAAGTAGACGAAATAAGAAACCTTATATATTATAATCCAGGTATGACCTAGATCGAAGCAGAAATTGTTTATTTTTCATACATTAATCTATATTCTGTAATACACCGTAACTGGCACGTGACAAGCATCTTGCACTACTAGGTTATCTCGGTAATTATTGACAACACATGTTAAATTATCAAATGTCCAAGAATGTCTTTACGTCGAAAGCTGGTAATCGAAAAATACCAATTAAAGGAAACTTTATGGTGCCGAGAACAATATATACAAGCAGACGCGGAGGATAAGTTTTAATCAGTTTTCACGCGAAAATTCAATGATATTGCTTTAAGTACATGGCAATTTGTTATCGCTGTAGGTAGAATAGAAAACCTATACGCATATAATATGCAGACGAACTAACACACATACATAGTTATCGATAGCATAAGTAAATGTAAATTGTCATTTGTATTGAAAATAATATTTATATTTATAGTTAAATAAATTATTATTATGAACGGCTTTAAAATAAAACCAATAATATCAAAACACATAAAACCATTGGTAGACTGTTATTAAAATAGTGAAAAGCAAGATATAAAACATCGTTAATTTATATATTTATTTAAACCTATCTGAATTGAGTTATTAGTAGTGTATTATAGTAAAATAAAGTGTTGAAATATGAAATTATGATTTTTATAGTGTACTAATACCAACGAATGGACGCATATAGATATGAATATTTACACATTGTACAGGAAAATATAACTGTGATGCAATGCAACATTTAAATAAGTGATGCAATCATATATTTCTACAAAGTTCAAAAAAAAAAGTTTTATTTGTATTTTGGTAATTATTAAAATAGTTAAAAAACTAATGAATTATGTAGGTTAACATTATACACCTTCAGATTTTAAATTGTAATAGATAAATGTATAGAAATGAATCTATCGTTTTGAGGGAAAAGGAGACTATAATCCACAACGAGGACTTGCAGGACTCTATAGAGCCCTGCAAGTCCTCGTTTTGGCTACGGCACAGGTTTTGAAAATAAAAATCTCAAAAAATAATATATATTACAACATACTAGTAAGATAAAAGTTGGTGAAAATAGTATATTATAAATATTTTCATATATAGCCATTATATATATATATATATATATATATATATATATATATATATATATATATATATATATATATATATATATATATATATATATAAAAACTACAATATGAAGACGTTTCGCGTTGTGAAAATGATAATATTATTCGAAAAAAAGAAAGAGACAGTTTCGCAGAAAATTCTTAGATAAAACGAAAAATTATATTATATATTTTTATTCTATTATTTAATATCATATATTATATAATATTGTGTGCAAGTGTTATATATTATATAGATAAAATAAAATAGCACTTTTATTTTCAGACATAAAACCGGATTGAAATCATTTAACAACAACGGTGTGTGATAGTGCCATATAGAATCAGTTCTTTCGCACACAAGCTCAGTGCCGACCTAGTAACCCGAAAAGGAGAGTTATTACGACCATGTTGTTAAGCAATTAATATGGTATACCCTGGTGCAATATGACTATAACAACTTCAGACACTATCACCTGATCGATCTGTCGCTATAAACTGGAAACTATCGTGTTTTCGTGATAGAAAACTAAACGGTGCAGCATTCATCAATTATTATATTATATGGTCCATCACAGACGACAATACGTGATATTGAAAACGAGAGTTTTTGTGGCTAAAGTAATGTAATGTGTATCGCAAATAGCTATGGTATTGATTTTATAATAAACTCATTGTGACCAATCCAGACAAAGTTTTTCAGACGAGTTCCGTATAATAAATTGTTAAGGTCCTCTGCGCCATATATATACTGTTTGGGATACACACGAAATGGGTTTTTTTTTTTTTTTTAATGGATTTAACAAACACGCTCAAAAAATATTTCACATTAATAATTACTAAGAAATAGAAGATCTATTCGAAATACCATAATGATTAGAAAGAAAACGATTCAAACGTATACTACTAGTTTTATTATATAAGACTATTACTATTTAATACAAAGTACAAAAATAATTCTAATACAAACTAAGGTATGTAGTTATTTTGGCGAGTAAACATTATCAAATAATATTAGACAAGAGAACGTGAATTTAGAAAATATTGACTACTCGCTGTGTAGCAGTCGTAATATATATGAAATAATATGAATTTTGTGTTCCTTAAAGCGAAAATTTAATAAAATTAATAACTTTAATGTTGTCATTATCAATCAAAGCATTTATAAAGTTAGTTAAATAAATTACTGGAGCTACATATTTTAACAGCTTGACTGATCCATTTCTTTAAGACCAAAAAGCCAACCGTAGTAAGACACGGGTCTTAACAATTATCTACACCACCCACTCACTATTTAAATCCATCATTAAAATTATTGACTTGTATACTTATAGTCTTACATTTAACTCATAATATAAAATAGAGAGATGCAATTTAGAAAGACATTATACTATAACATAATAAATACAATTAAATACAATAAGTATACTAATTGTTGCGTCCAACATTCGTAATAATTAATCGGCTTGATGTAGGCGTAACAACATACCTTTCCTTCTGCTTCCACGGCTCTCGTTTCCGCTTCAAGAACACGTTTTTCCAATTCCGATAACTGAAAACAAAAAATAAAACGCTATTAATAATTAATACAAATAACAAAATGATTACGATTTACAATTTATGAAACATAAATTTTTTTGGATTAGATTTTTCCCAACAATGCACGCATCCGTTGATATTAGCATAAACTGCATGCATATATTTTAGCGATAGGTATTATTAAGGAATAAGATTATGATCTAAAAATGGTTTAATTTTGTTTGCATAAAACCTTAGTAAAGTTTCGCTTCAATTTGAAGTAAAAAAAAATATTTTATTATTATTATTATTATATTATTTTTACTCCTTATGAATATGAATATTAATACGAGTAGACATGGCAGCCCCCATTATGCTATTTTTAGAACGGCGGCGGTAACTGTCACGCGTCAAACAACCATTATGAAACATGAGAAAATAAATTCAAAGAAAACTAGTAAATTAACTACGGTGACGGAACGTCAGTGCATGATTACGTAAATTACTAGTTTATAATATCGATAGAAAAAAGTATTCTTTTAACTACATTTTTTTTATAGAAATATTGATTGGATGTATAAACTAGGTATAAGTAAATTATCACGGTATCGTATTACAATAAGGGATACGTTTTCTAAAAATCTATGTTGTAAATACTAACGATTTCGACAATTACACCTGTTAATATCCATTTTGAATCTCTACATAATAATGCATTACAGCACAACTGAACAAAAATGTATTAAATTATGTTATTCAATTGAAATGAAAAACAGGTAAGTTTATAATTGTTTTCATTAGACGGTTTGTTACCAATATAGTATTTCTAATGACATAAAATTTAATAAAAAAAAAATGAGGCCATTGAATATATATGTATTCTTTTTTAAACGTTAACATACATGATTGTTTAATAGTTTTAAAAGTCTACTAATAAAATATTTTAATATTTTATTATTAAAATCATTACAAATTAAACGATTGGTAAATAGTAAATATATTGACCTAAAATGTACCTAGATAAAACAGTATGATTATTTTATAAGTAATAGTTTTCTCAATATATACAATTATTATCCAACAACAATTCCTTCAGAAGTATTCTCCACACCATTACCCAAAGCAAGATTCTACTACAGTAGTAACTGCAGTCCATTATTTTTATATGGTTTTGGGTGAAATTAAAACATGTACGTAAATACACCAAACTTTAAAAATATATAATTTTTTTCTACACAATCACTATATAATATGATGATTATATGCGTAGACGTACTTATAAATTTATTGTAAATATAATGTTGGTTACAAATAATAATAAATACATAGTAACATGCTTTTGCGTGGATTTCAGACGTAGGAATGCTAAATCAAAAACTGTTATAAACGTGCATACGCGTGAAACATAAATATAAATATACCAAAAATATTACCGGCAATAATATTATTACAATAATTTAAGTAAACTAAGGCTGGGCAAGTTTCACTGAAGAATCGCACGCTTCTTAGCCGGAAGATAGGGTTACTGTATTGAAGCGCTGTCGGTAGTGGCTTGATCATCTGTGAAGGATCGTGTGTGCCATTGACGACAGAATATTAATATTACGGATAAACATACTATGTGAAAAGGAACGAAAAAAAAACGACGACGTGACGAAGTCGATTATGACTTTTGCACGTGTTATACTGCAGAATCTATATAATAATTATGGCTAAATACATGATTGTAAATGTGTGTAAATATCTAATGCTTTCTGCATAATATTTATGTACATCATATATGTGTATAATATATATATATATATATATATATATATATATAAAGTATCGATATGTGTAACGGTCATGGCTATGGATGAGAGGTTGGGGAGCAACGGTCGATTAACGCGCGTGGTTTTTGTCCAATAGCGCTTTATAGTAATAATAATAATATAAAATATCCTTTCGAGCCAGACGCACATTAAATGAAACGAAAAAAAAATAAAAATTATGAATAAATAAAATGCACTCGCACATAATATTATATACATATGTGTTTTTGTCATTCCGTCGCTAATTGGGCGGCCAAAAATAAAATACTATCCCTCGCCGTACGGACACTCAAGCTCGCGCGAATAGTTTTTAATTTAATTGCCGGTTTTTCATCCTTTTTCGGCGGTCGGCGCCGTATGTTTTCTATCATCCGACGCGCTGTGACGGAATTAAACCACCGCCACCCGTCGACGACGACGATACGCTACCAATTTCCGGTACGGGTACGATGACGGCAACGGGATCAGAGAACTAGTAGTAGTTTCTGTTATATTTTTTATTTTTTACGAATTAACAGTGAAAAAAACAACGTCCAATGTGTCATGCGGACCGCTGCATCACGTAAAAAAACTTTACACGTGTATACATTCGTCGGAAGGGTGTGTCAAAAGAAAGAAATTAGGAGAAATATAGAAGCGGTGGCAGAATGCGTTGGACAAATATATAGGATACCGAGGGCCGTCTCGAGGACGAAAAAAAACATACAATGATAAATTACTAGGCGATTTCGGGCTATTTGCCAGCGTATTTCACTGCCGCCTGATAATCGCATTGTTATTTTTAGTGCGACGGGCTCATTCACCTGCACACGATAAAAGGCGATTTCGAGTCCACATTATGTTGGACCAGAAACTCGAAAAGACAAGACGACCGCACGCATGTGTGTACATTGCATAATAATGAATTATAATACGCATGTATGTATTTTGTGCACGTCACCCCGATCTCATCCACACTTGGATTTTTGCGACTGTATCCGGGATAACGTACACATTTATTTTCACGGAGCCGAGAAAGCCCTCATCATGATTCGCATTAAATACAAGTACATGCGGCACAGTTGTCGAAACAGGAAATAATTTATTAACATTGAAAATGAAAAAGTTCGTCGCAATAATGGCCCGTAACCATTGGTCCGAGTTGTAATATCGCTGAAGACCGTGTTTGCCGAACGAACGCGTCCGACGATCATAATTCAATTTACTATAATATACGCGTGTACTCTATTCCACACGGACCTCTCGTGCGCCTTCGTCGTCGTCGAACAATACAAACATAATTGTAAACATGCACGCGGTATATGCATATATTATACCATATGCATGTATGAATGTATACACACATTATATGTACACAAACACACACACACACACGAACATATACACGTGCACACACACACGAACATATACGGCGTAACTGGGGACGTTTTAATTTCCCATCGACTTCCGCCGCCGGAACGCGATTGATTTCCATCGCACGCCGTCACACAATTATAACGGACGTGGAACGGCGCGGGAACGTGTGTGTACTGTTTCGTGTACGCAATATTGCCATAGTTATACACTTACAGCGAAACGGCGGCGCGGGCAGGCGCGGGTGGCGTGATGCTTTTGTTCGGCGCGGGAAAACTCTGCTGCAGTACACGTAACGCGTCGTGCACACATTTTATGTACATACGAGTGCCGAATACAATGCCGAGCCTCACGATTAAAATACGTCGAACGACCGACCAGCGTGTGTACCCTCTCCCTCCTCTAACAACGATCGACCCCCGTGTTGGACGACGACGGTGTTGGAAACAAACCGCGATCGGCCTACGCACACGGTCTCACACGGTCACACGGCGAACGAGGGGGACGGCGAGGGGTGAATGCGTCGGGACGATAATCATGCCGTCTTCGCAATAAATAGCGATCCGAACGGGTCGCACGCCGCTGTACACCAGCACACCGTTGTCTCGACGCGACACCATGGACTTCCTGAACGCCATGTTCGTCTGCATGACGTTCGCGTTCGTAGCCGTGCCGCTGCTGCTGAAAGCGGTCGGCGCGTCCCGGTTGCCGGACTCCGTGCTCCGGCTGTACGCGTACGGCAAGATCACGGGCGGCGCGCGGCCGTCCGGCGTGCTGAGCGTGCCGAAACGCTGGTACCGGCACTTTTACGTGGCGTCCGCCGTGCTGGTGGTGCTGGCCGCGCTGGCGATGGTCGACGCGTACTGCTGTGCCGCCGGCTCGTCGTGGCGCGTTGCCGCGTGGAGCCGCCGCTGGCTGTGGGACCCGATCCGGCACGCGCAGCCGTCGTACAGCGCGGCCACCGCGTCCGCGGCCATCGCGATGGCCGTGCTGCAGTGCTTGCGGCGCACGTACGAGACGCACTTCGTCAACGTGTTCTCCAACACAGCCGTCGGTCTGTGGTACTACGCGTCCGGTTACATGCACTACGTGGGCATGATCGCCACCATCATGGCCGAGGCGCCGGCCACGCCGGGCCCCCCGTTCTACGCCGGATCCGCCGAGGCCGTACGGCTGGCGGCGGGTGCGCTGCTGTTCGCCTGGGCCTACCGCGAACAGTGGCGAGCCAACGTCGCGCTGGCCGCGGTCCGCAAAAGCGGCGGCCGCGTGGCCACGCACGAGCACCGCGTGGTCACCGGCGGCCTGTTCGAGCTGGTGTCCAGCCCGCAGATGTTCACCGAGATGGTGCTATACGGCGCGTGGTACGTGGTCCTGTGGGGAAGCTCTGGCTGGAAGTACGTGCTGCTGTTCGTCTGGGGCAACCAGTTGGAGATCGCGCTCATCAGCCACCGCTGGTACCAGGACAAGTTCGAGGACTATCCCCGAAACAGGAAAGCCATCATTCCTTATCTGCTGTAACTCCATCACTTCGCTCGTAATAAAAATTATCTAATAGTGATATTACCATGTTTCTCTCATTCTTTCAATTTCACCTTCTCTACATCACATTTTGATTTCCTTTGTTAATATTCACGTGTTCCAAGCTCAGTACCACTAAAACAGAGGGGTCCTTAATCTTGTGACGATTATAATTATTTTATTTCTAATCTCACAAAATAAGAGTATTGTGCTTGTTTTTATAAACCGTATATTTTTCATTAAGAAGAATGTAAAAAAAAAAAATATATAAAATAAAATAAAAATGAAAGAATATTAACGTTCAACCACAATATACTTAGAACACAACTAAATGCGGGGGCAGCCGTAAAATATTTTACTAGTTTTGGCCAGTACGTTAACGGCACTACGTGGCAAAAATATGTATTTTCTAGGTGATATTTTAACTCAGTATATTTTCACCAAATATAAATTGGATACCGCAGCAGTAACTATGACTTTTGGATAGAAACAATGTAATTTTTTTTGTCCGCATTTTTTATATGAACAATATGTCTCAAATCGATGACAGGTTGGTAATATATGTATGTAATCACCTCTAAACACAGTGCGTGTGTTATTTACTAAAATGAATAAATTATATGTGTACCACGGGATGTTGGGTTAATTTCGTTTGAGAACAAAAAAAAAAACTTTTAACGATTTCATTTCAAAATATTCCATCCAAACAGTGGGGACGATGTAGAGGAAAGTTCGTTGTGATGTAATTAATGCAAACTTTTTTTTTACGAACAAACAAAACGCGCAGGTAGTAGTTGTTGTATTATTGTTAATAAATTTGTGCCACTAACAAATGGCAAACGTTATCGTTTAATTAAATTCGTCGAATCGTAAAAACTAACACAATTGGCAGACTCGTCATAAACGAGTGTGTGCGTGTTTGTTGTTCGTATACAAGTAAAATTTGTTTAAAGCAGTACCGATGTTGTTGCTAATACACATACACACACACAAACACAAATTTGCACGTACGCACATAATGCGACAGCTTTTTAAATTCCATTATGATTTTATAACGAATTGCTTTTGCATTTAAATAAATTACATTTTAATCATTTTCCCATTTTATTTACTCATTTTTTTCATACGCCCATTGTTGACAAAGCGCACACATTTTGTTGGTTTTTTAGTTGCATTCAATTTTATAATAATAATTTACAATCGCGAACTGAATAACAACCGAGCGTATACAGGATATTAAATAATATATGCCCTCGCATCTATTGTCTCTTATCCAAGACGCTCTGTGTTCATACTCTAAATTAATATATATATATATATATATATATATATATACGATCTCTAAATATGCTTCTATCCTGTTAACTTGTTTTCTCTCTCTCTCTCACTGTATATGTATGTATGTATGTATATATATATATATATATATACACGTATTATATATAGAACGTCAATAACTTCGTTGGATAAGCGAATTGACAACGAGGCGTGTCGTCAAATATTGCAAAAACCCGTCGCTCATCACCACAGCATAAAAGTATAAAAAGGTTCACACGTGACAGCGATTGTACCGAAGTATATTCTGAAAACGTGTAACAAAAAAATTTTCCATACGCAGTTATTGGGTTTTAAAATGGACAAAATATTCTTTTTTTACCAAAAATGTGTCTTAACAACCTGAACGATTCAAAAAATAATAATAAACATAAATACATTTTTTATGAAGTTGTAATCACTTACACATTCATAATATATAATATAAACTCATCATGTATTTACTACCGATTCTACACACAAAATTACTTTGTCTTATGGATAACTATGCAATACGGTAATACATAAAGATTACAAATACTCATTATTTCCGTCGAACACTAAGATTAAAATATATAAAATAAAAAATAAAATTATAATAATTACGAAGAGTCAACCAAGCCGGGCTAATTTTAAAATGTTTTTACTTTTCAATATGTCAAAGACATACTTGGTAAGTAACAATATATTGTTTTCAAAAACTAATGATTAACAAATATGCTAATCATGTAAAATGTATAGGTTTATGATAATATAAAAGTACAATTGCGTTCGTTCGCATACCAAAAACAATATTAACGATTTATAAAAACCATAATTAAAGTTATTTAAAATTTAAAATATTCGGTTTAAGATAAATAAAAATTAAAATAAGTATAAAATTAACTAAAGCGTTATTAAATTCATTCTTATTAAAGTTCCAGTGAATGCAATTATAAATATAGTTAGCTTATACTATACTATATAATCCAATACAACACAGATTTGTTGAGATGTATCTATATAAAATTGTCACTTTTTTAATGGTTAAGATAAAAAACGATTTATTTTACATATACTAAATTCGCATGTTTTTCGAAATAAAAGAAAAATAGTATTACTGTTATGGGTGTATGGTTTTTTTACGTTTAGCTGGTATACCCCGGGAGACCCATTGGTATTTACGAGAATGGGGAGGATTTGAATACGCATTCTAGAAAGCATAACTTATTATTACTCTTCCAAGAGAGAAAAAAAACGGTTTTGGTCCGAGAAAAACTACGACTTTGTCGTCAAATATTTTTATTATAAACGCAAAATCTTGCACAATCATATTACTGTGCAATACATAAAATGACAAGGTAGAAAAATGGTAAAACAATGAGATATTTATTTGTATCCCTTAATTCAATGTGACCCAAAACCACTTTATTCTGAAATATCTCTGTATAAACTGACAACGACAGAGAAAACTGCCTATGATGAGAACGCAGTCAATTATAATAATATTTAGAAGAGGATTTTTTTTGCCATGCTGGGTTTATAGTATTTAGGTCGAGTTGTACATTGTGTGCACTTACAATAAGACAATATCAAAAATAATATACACTTATTACGAAAAAACACAACTCAATTGGAAACCAATGGTTTGCAATTAAAATAACGTTTAAGTTTTCCCTTGATTGCGACGTTTCCCTCGAGTAAGCTTGTCCAAATATAACTTTACGATGAATCATCTACCTAAATACCTATATAAGTTTTTGTTTGCATCAAAAGTTTATACATCGATTTAACAACACGACAGTAAATGTATACACATTTCTAATCTTTACTTATATATGCGCTTCATAACCTTAGTTAAAATATAAAACATTTTTCGAATCATAGTAGGTACCAACATTTTCATTTATTATTATATATTTTTCATAGGATAAATAAAAATAAAATACTTGTAGTTTAATGCATCGTTATAAACACGAAAAAGAAAATACAAATTAATAAAATCGTGTAATCACCTGTAAACTAAATCAAGTCAGCAATTTATAAAATGTATATTAAATATAAAAACTGAGATATTTAAACATTACAATTCATACATACGTTAAACGATGAAATTTTATTATGGTCGCAACACAAAGAAGTTTAAAAATTAAACGTTTTAAATAGGGTGTATAATGGTTTATTTTATGGTATGCACATTTTTTTTTATTATTTTTTTTTTTTTTTTTTGTAACGACACTAACTTTTTTGTGATTTAAAAATTCTTTGTTCACGATTATTACCATAATAATGTGATAACAATAAACTGCAACACATGTGACAATTGACAAAATTGTACTTGAAATGAATGCAAATGGAAACTACAAAGCTACTGTGAAATTTTAAAAACTAACCCAGTTGATGTTAAAAATACATGAGTCCATAAGAAAAAAACATATATAAGTTTTTAGATTTAGATTTTTATGAACGGTATATATAGTAATTATAGATTTAAGATTACTATATTTAATTATTCATATATTAAAGACATTTGCTTATAGAAATCTAATCAAAAAACAAATAAACCGCACAGTATTGTTGTATAAGTATAATAACTCAATTACATTTCAAAATTACGTTTATCTCAAATATTTAATTATATTATTAATATTTTAAAATTTAATTCATTATATTTTTAGATGGAAATTTGAATAATAAAATTTTTTATTTACGTGATAAATACAAACATTTATATTAAATTTTTTTTTCAGATTAAATTGAAATCAATCATAAATTATAGTTATAATTTAAAACATATTTTTATCGAAGTCAAATAAAAAGCACTTATATAAAATAACTAGATTTTATTTGTGTTAAATAATAGTTGACTTTTAACAAATGTAACAAATACTACAATGTGTGTTATATTTAACTTTGTATCGTACATAATATTAAATACTTTTAATCTCATTTCAAAAATGAATTTTCAAGTTGCTATAGTGTTAACAGTAAGTTTATAACCAAGCTCAACAAACTGTGAACTAATACAATTAAATGTCGTAATATTAAATATAAATTAAAATGTCTGGTAAGACATTTCTATAATTATTTTAGCAATTACAATTTTCCCCCTTTATTGTTAATGTCGTTTTCAATATACTGCGTACAATAAAATACGAAGATGTTATCCATTATGTAAAAAAAAACAGAATTTATATTTTATGTAAATCACGGAAAAAGAGCAATGAAAGGTATAGCGATGTGTATATTTTCCGTACAATGTGAGCTGTTCTCGTATCTTACGAGTCATGAATCGTAATCGTGGTCACCGACCATTATATTATACTGTTATAGTTTTTATCCAAACAAAACACACACAGACGTTATTCGGTATCTCTTTGAATCGGAAAAACAAATGGATATGAAATAATATTTACACTGGCCGTGTCATCACCGGTTGGCAAACGTCATCATCTTAAATGTATTTCAACGATTGTTATTTGTTCTCATGTACTACACCGCAGCTACGACGTGCGTAGTGCGACTCTCATCCGGCTGTACATTTATAGATACACCCATTAAACTACGACGAACGTGTGTTTTTATAAACAAAAGTTTCATTGCGAGATACGTGTACAAAATTGTGCACTATAATCCTAGGTGTTTTACTTTCAAAGGTCAAAAAATAATACAATAATAATAATAATAATAATAGTAACAACAGGTGCGTATACGAGAGTAAAAAAAGGTGGTAGAAAATGTAAATATTTATTTTTATATACACAATTTACAATCAGTAGTTTTAATATATATAAAATATTTGAGACAGGTAAAGGTAAAGATAACTAAATCAAATATTCTGTTATTATTTATTTGTTAACAACTAATAATACCTAAATTTTGCTATCGTAAAAAACCGTAAATATCTCACCAAAATATATTTTCCTTTTGTATACGCGCCTTAATAACAATACAATAACAAAACCAGCATGATGATATTATGAGCGGCAGTGTCACTTCATACGTTGTTGCACAAGCTACAACAGCCGGTGCACGCGTTGACGCCATTCTTGTATTTATAGATCCGGACATCATGTGAGCGTATATAGAGCAAATATCTACTTCCGGAAGTCTTACGTGCTGCAGCAAACTCGTGGATGAAGCCACGTATATTCTAAGACCGTATTATACTATACTACTCGAATCATAATAATAATGCGCCGATTTATATATATATATATATATTATAGCCTTCAAGCAAGTAACTTTAAAACAAAAAAAAATAAATCACTGGACACTGTATTATCATAAAAGTATCGTCACAAACATTTAAAGCCCGTAAAAAAGGATATAAAAAGAAAAATTACTGTAGATTTTTTTTTTTGTAGTTTTTAGAGATTCTCACAGAGGATATTTAAAAACGAAAAACGAGCAGCCACAAATGTGTGTGCTGACCCGGATAAACAACCACGTCATCTCGCTGGCACGTGGGACGGAAAAGTATTTATTGAGTTTTCGATTTAATTTTAAACAAATCGGAAATTGTTATTCATTACGCCTTTTATTTATTCTTATTGTTATTTTTTGGCAAAAGCACAATTATAGTTTTTATTTAACACAAATATAAAATTGTATTTAAATGACAGTTGACATTATCTGAAACACTGTAATCGTTTGTGTTAAATTAAATCGTTCTTTGATGTTACTTAATTGTTTGTTACTTGTAAAAACATGATTAGATAAATATATTATGAGACTGAAACATTTATATAAATAATTGTTTACATTTAGATTACACGCATTTACATAAAAATAAAATATATTTATGTATAAACTGTAGTAGTATAAATAATTATTTTTAGTACTAGTTCTTATATTAGTACTCACCTCAAATAGTTTTAATTTTATATTGATACATACAATTTAAAAAGTATAAAAATAAGAAAATAATACAACATGCAATTTTTATCTTCGTTCGTAAATAATTTTATTTTTAACTAAAATACCGTTCATTTTAATTCTAGGCTTCAAATAAAATAACTATTGAAATGTTTCTCATGGACTTATAACCTGTATTATTATTTCTATCCAATGTAGATTCAATCTAAAGTTGACATGAAGACAGAAAAAAAAATCTACAATTACGAGTATTGATTACAAATTTTGTATGAATATATTTCAACGTAAATAACGCAATGCATTTATAAAATGTTTTATTATTTTAACTTTACAGGCCTAGTCTACAGAAAAAATTTGGCTGTTAAAAGACTGTTACTCAAAATATTAGAGTTGAATAAATATAACAGATGTTGCAAAGGATTAGAGGTTAATTTTGCTAATGGCATTGTACGCTCTAAATCCTGCCACAGGAATACTTGCGATTGAAATCCACATTAACGTAAGTAGTCCTCACTGAGGAAAAATAGCTGGGCGGTTGCTATGGAAATCGCCAAGACCCAAAAAGAACAGATCAACGAATAGAGAGCATGGAGCGACGAGAAAGGAGAGGGTAAAAAGTACACGAATTAAACTGTATGCCGATGACGGATTCAAATTAGTCAAGGATAGCACGGTATTCAACAGGTATGTTATTTCCAGAATGCTGAAACATTGCTTAATGTTATGACAAAAACTGATGCCAAAATCTTCTGAAAATTATTGTTGTAAAATTAAAAATTAAGATACATAGACACAGAACATGTGAACATATACACACACACACACACACACACACACATACATATATATATTATACTCGTCATTGAATTTGGCTGGATTTCAAATTTTAACGACTAAAACAAATTGTAAACCTTTTTAAGAAAGTTTGCCGTCGAAAGTATAATTTATACAATTTTACGTTTCAAGATTTTCAAAACGAAATATCATTTGATAAACGCGGATATTATGGAATATAAGTGCATTAGACAAATAAAAAATTATGTTGAATTATTAAGGCAATATCTTCTTCAAAAATAACTACAGATATATCTTAACTATTTAAAGTATGTATAGATTATATTGAAAAAAAACAAAAAAAAAATAAAATAAAAAAAAAATAAATCAATACAAAATATAATTTTACGTACAATTTTTTCAGAGTTAAATTAACGTGAATTTTATTCTTAAAACTTGTAAGTCCATAAATCGAGGTAAAAGATTTAAAAAAAAAAAAAAAAAAAAAAAATGGCCTAAAGAAGATAATTTTAAAATCTTATCGGCAGTGAGTTTGCTACAAAAGTTAATTAAAAAAAAGAACTTGGTACCTCTGTTTATCAGACAACAAAAGCGTAAATAAACGCAGAAGATATATAGAAAGTATTTTTCGTTAAATTTTGTCACGAAACATAAAAGCTTTGCAAAACATTCGAGGGTGTCCTCCTTCCTCTATTGATTTAGGGCTTTTGCTAACGGGTGCTGTAACCAGGTAGGGGGGAAGTTAAAAAAACATATATACCCAAAGACAATCTTCTATTTTAATCAGATTTTCGCTTGAATTCGAATTTTCAATTTCTGAGCGTGCATATACAAACGAAAACGTGCTTCTATAAAACTAATACCCTAAAAAAAAAAAATTAAAATTAGAAATCGCCTCTGCGAATACTATACGTTCGATGGAAATCGAATCTATGAGCAAAATATTGAAATAAAATATTTAAAAGTTCACTATATATTGTATAATTTATTTTGAAAATAATAACTTTTTAGATGTTGAGGTATAATTACAATTTTATTTGTAGTATACACAAGTGACGTAACGCCCAACAAAGACGCATTATAACTATTATAACAATTTTGGCGGCTGTTATATACTCGTAGTATTCGAGCACCCATTTATGTTTTATACAATTTTAGAATCAAATAATAGTAATGGATATATTTATAAACAAAAATGAAATATTATTCCTAATGAAATAGTTTACCGTTTCAGTAAAATGTTTTACTTAAGTATTTCTTAAAAACATAATATTTAAGCTATTCAAAATAATTAATCCAATATTGAAAATTGAAATTCTTATAGAAAAAAAAAATAATAATAATAATAAAAATCATAAATTTAAAATGTTGATACTTAAGTCATAAAATAATATTATATAAACAGAATAAAAAAAATTGTTATTTGTTCAATTCAAATAAAAAATTACAAGATAACTAATAGGTGAAGACGTGAGTATGGCGGATACCCATATTTTTGACAAATATTGCATAAAACCAGTTATTATACAATTATATTATACAATGTTTAATTTTATAAACTATTCTCACACATAACAAAACGACAGCAAATTAGATTATATATGATCACTATAAGTTAATTTAATCACATACGCTCGCATGTTCACATATGAATCAGTCAAAACAAAATGTTGTCGGCGTGCAAATATACCCTAAAATGATACCCTTATTAAAGTTTAAAGTATACTCAGAAGGTTGCAGTTACATGCATCCTATCTATATGGTTTCCAATAAAAATAACTACTGAGCAATGAAAAAATTGAACGACGAGATACCAGTAGTTATCTTAGACCGTAACAAAAGGAAATAAATATTCTATGAAAAAAATCTTTTAAAATCAATTGCTAGAGACTAAAGGGCACAAACTATTTTAAAATAATTTGTAATCAGAAGTAATTAAACTATCGTAAATAATATATCATTGCATTGCATAATAATAAAAATGTTGTAAGAACTGAATATGTATTATAATACGAGGAATGCGTGCGAAGTTATATAGTTTATCGTTAAATCCAAAACAAATATTATTTGTTAAAAATTAAAACGAAACCTCATGAGAGTAATGACATTTATTCTTTGTAAAAACCTATTGGAAACAAATTGACACCCCCCCACTTACTGACGTGAAACAACATCACAAAACTATGATGCCTTTTGTCTACCACCCCGGGAATATAGGCTATCACGACTTATATATGGATGTATAACACGGAAAATCCGAAATTCACTCGCCACATCCAATATAATATCAGTTTATCTCTCTCACTCTCTTTTCCACTCACACTCACTCTATATCTCTCTGTATTTTCCCTCTAATAAAAGCTCTACGTTTATTGTGAGCGCGTCAAAAACAAAAGCTATCGTTATACACACTACTTCCACCATCATCTCTTTGTCAATACGAAATGCGATGGGGATTATTTATATGCCGTGTAAAACACGACTTTCCTTCTAA
The DNA here is from genome assembly GCA_034509805.1 of Sipha maydis. NCBI lineage: Eukaryota > Metazoa > Arthropoda > Insecta > Hemiptera > Aphididae > Sipha > Sipha maydis. Next base: position 11,310 of record JASXSY010001484.1, on the reverse strand, counting down.
GGGATTATTGCTATTGTGGTAAAGCAATACGACGAATGGAAGAAAAAACATGTATATATATTTATACACTATGTACAAATATATATAAATCATGCAGCGACGATTTCAGTGAGTATATCAAGTGGCATGTAATTATAGTTAGGGGATCCCATCCGCACAACTGGTATAATACCAAAAGAAATACTTGCATGTAGAAAACTATTAGAAATGGTTACAAAATGCGCCCCTCTCTCAGAGAATATACATTTATAAATTTATTGTTTTTTGATTAATAAATTTACATTGTGTTAAAAATAAGCAATTAATCTGAAGTGCTAACAAAATTAATATGATAATTCTTGTGTTAAATTGAAATACCTATACTAAATTAAATAATTAAATATTATAAATTGCAAACAAGCATAAATTATTTTACACGTTTTCTACAATTATTTCGATTTATATATAATATTTGGATATTGAACACATTTGGATGCTTCACATATATTATCATAGTCGATTTATGTACCAACATATTTAATTATTATTCTCTCACACACACACACACACACACACACACACACACACACATACACACACACACCCATCATAATTTTAATATAAAAACTGATAATAATTTTACCCCTCTATATGTTTTCTTTATTTAATAAATTTGTAATTATTGACATGTAACTTTGTATTTTAGTATTTAGAACGGATCATTAAGCTATATCCACATCATCAGTATAGTATACGTCAATTTCAACATGAAACAAGAATAAAATAAAATCATTAAATTTAAAAATTGGACATTCGACATCGCACAGAGATTTTGAAGATAAATATAATAAATAAATCAACTTTTATGTGAGTGCTTTGCTTTGCATTTATTATTTTTTTTAACATACGTAAAAAATAAAAGCAAACAAAAATAATATTTGGTGACAAGAATAAATAAAACATACCTATCAAAATAGGTAGTAAGTTCTTTAGGTTAAAAAATGTATGTGGACTATCTCAAAATTAGTTTTTTAGTAATAGCTTAAAATGCATATACGATGAATAAAAGTAAGTCATTTTTCAAGAATCATATTTTGGTGTTTAATTAAATCATGATAAATTAATATTTTTCAATTATTATTTTCTAATCCATAGTAGTGATTTACAACCAAGCGAACTTTATCAGTATAATAATACGGTAGGATTATATACAAATAAAAATATGTCAATAGTTAAAGATTAAAAAAATTCGGTACTTTGTAGAAAGTTTACGGGATTATAATATCAACATAATATTATTGTCATTTGGTTTTAAAGAATCTGCTGTTGTCACATGCTATAATAGTGCAACAGGGGGCCGATACATTTCTCTCCTTCTGTCGGAAACTTCTAAAAACTTTATCATTCAAAAAGTTTGACAAACGTATACCTTTTCAGAGAGATATGACGCCGGTAGGACATCATATAGCTTTCGAGTATCTATATAATTTAATATGCCGTCGAGAGGTTTTTAAAATTGATACAGCGGCATGTGGATATCCAAGTTAAATAAAATGAAGATGATCACACGAAATGACTATACGAGAGGAGAGTTGGTGCGAAAACGAAAACCGTACATGATAAGCTATCGAGATTTTCGAACTGTATATAGGCACCCATTATACGACCCCCCCCCCCCCTCGGACGATGTACAAAAGAATCTTGTGTACACACAACAACTCTTACGACTCCTCATCATTTGTGGTGCTAAGAATGAGTCAACTATACATAATATGTATATATATATTATATACTACAACGCAACTGTCTTATCTGTTCCACCCTAATACTCAAAACCGACCCAAAACTCTAGTTTATGATTCTTTCTCAGGAAGGACAAAAAAAGGAACCCCGCAATACGCCAAAGTCAACAAGACCATTTTTGAGTGTCTCCTCGTCTTACCTTAAGAAACAGTAGCTGATCGCCGCCCGCGTCCTCGGCCGATGCATCGTCAGCAGTTACGACAACGGTGGCTACACTGTTTTCGCTAGTTTTCATGTTTGCGTTCAACATTATCACCACCACTAACAATACTACCGCGAGACCACGGTGTCCGTCGATAATTCAGTGACAGCTTCGGTGCTGCTTATTTTTTAAAAACGCACAGAACGCGACATATAAAATTAGTTTATACGGCGTAAAAATAATACAATATAAATATATATAAACGAACATTATAACAACCTCGGCCAAGATGCTTCATAATAATTATTATTTTATCTAATGTAACGTCTAGATATTATAACAAAAATTATACCGTAACGATTAATTATTGCATGAAAAACGCGAAGTTGCAACTAGAAGATAAAAACCAAAGTACGTCACTAAAACGCAGCTGGTAGAATAATAAATTACTGGAAATTATTTTAAATTATTCATAAATATAGTTTTCACTCAAACTTTACATTCTAACATGGAATTATTATTTCTTTTCTTATGCAATCCATGAATAGAGAAACATAATAAAAAATAAAAATAATCAATATCATATAATAACAAAAAATAGGTAAACAATATTTTGCTGTGATATACTCATTTATGAAATGAGTTAGCGTTTAATTTGCAAAAATGCTGAAGTTCTAAAATATGTTTATGTATACAAAGGAAGGTTATTTATGCAACGAATGTTTAAACATAATCTGCACAACACAATAACTCAATGGACACTTCAGCAACTGTATTAATATTTGTTTCTTATTTATTTTCCATAAAACAATACACACGATCAATTTTCAAAAGTTGTTTGACATTCAACTCCAAAGAGAAAAATATTACAAACTGAGTCATAAAACATTTTTAGAGATTAATAATACCTAAAGATTTACATATTCAAGAAACAATTCAAGAGAGAAAAATAATAAAAAATAAATTATAAACTAGTCCAAAAAATATGTAGGCAACTTGAATTAATTCGGAACTTTTTTTCAGTAGATTTAAAAAATATAAATACAACACTGATAATAACTAAAAAATAATAATAATTTAAAGAAACAGGGACGATTCAGTATAGGATATTTTCGTTTATAAACGAATTGGAAAATTTTTTTTGTTTTTTTTTATTACTCTTGTTTCTCAATATAAAATAAAACCACGGGAAATGTGACGAAATTAATAATACAATATTAATATAATGTAGAGAAACATTTAAAATTATTTATTTACAAAAATAATAAATGCATTAAGTATGATTTATTAAAATAATTAATTCATAAAAGGATTATAAAAGTGATAAGACAAAATGTTCTTTTAATGATAGGTCCACATGAAATATATAAATTGATACATTGTTATATCAATGTAACATCAATTCATGGATGTATTTTTCACTCAATCATTGTCACATATTTAATGGGTATAAAACATTAACATTTTCAATAAATGACGTATACCTGGTACCTATAAATTATAATTCGAATAAATTATGTAATACCTCTATAAAATAACTTCTTTTAATGTCATAATTATATTTAAAAGATGAAAATATAAAATTATAAGAATATAAACATTTATAAAATGTTATTTGTGAATTATAATTTATTTAATAATTATTTTTTACTTAAATAATGAAATACCTTAAGTTTTTTATTGTTTCACATACTTGTGTGTGTGCATGTATAAAATATTCTGAAGTTTGACATTTCACATTTATATTTAAATTGACATTTCGGTAATGAAAAAACAAAAGACTAATAAGCTTGTGATACTGTAGAACAATACAGTGGATTATTTTTCGAGCTCAATTTGTGAAAAGATTCAAAACAAATTATTGCTACTTGTGTCGAATTTCAAATCGAGTTAAAATTAATTTACCTTGAGTTGCAGCGATGATTATTCGTATACAGAGAACATTGCGAATAACGGATCCAACAATACGTTTGGTAATTCTATTTTCTAAAAAAAGAAAGGGGGAGAAAAACAAGGGCGCAGAAAATCTTATTTAAGAGACATTAGTCTCAGATATTCCACCCTAGTCGAAGATCCACGGTGCTGTCGCAGAAGACAGAGGAAAATGTTCGGTTCATTTCTCCGATTGTTTTTCATGTCACGACCCACGAAAAGGAAGAGTAAGAGAGGAGGCGAAACGGTATGTCCGTTCAAAGTGGATTACTGCTGCACCACACCAACCAATTCCGGTGTCTATCTATCAAACAGCTGATTTATACACACACATACCTACAAATACAACGAGCGATGAGACGGGAAAAGACTAATGAAACACAAGGGGCGGTGGTTTGCCGGTGTTTTTTAATCCCCACGTAGATGCGTGCGTACCCACGCACTTCCTAACCCTTACACTGCATATACACAAATAGACATATATATATATATATATCATTGATATATACATCGACGTGCACACCCTTTTTGAATGCTATCCTCGCACAGCTATACATGTGTGAAATTATATTTCGAGAGTTTTTCCGTACAAGCAAGGAGAAAGTAGAGGAGGAGCAGCCGAGCCTAGGTCCACCTCAATACATCTTCTTTCGCGGCTTATCACCTTTTATTAAGTAAACTTTCCCACCTCCAACCACGGTTGCCGTATAGTGGGACCAGTGGAAGGTACATTACGACGAAGCGACAGTAGACTGGGTGAATGAGGATAAAGGTCGCAACGTGTTGTTTGCCAAACGCCAAGTGTTCGCACGTGGACCGCATACAAATTAGGACTTTTGAAACAGTCTTCCCCCTCCACGCCATGACCACAAAACCCCCAACCAGCTCCAAGTATGGGCACGGAGTGTAACATAAAATGACCGTCGCGTAGTGGGAGACGTGCGTAAAGCTCATTGAAAACGGACCGCCGCCGACCTAACAGTGGCGAGGTGGATAATCCTTAAATGAAACTCGTGGTAAATACGGTGATAATGATATTACTGACCGAAATTGAACGACCGTTACAGGAAACAACGACAATCCGTACTATTCCAATTAAAAGAAGGTATAGTATTAACCTCGTGCAGCTATAATATAATATTACTGCGTATATTTATATATATTATACATGTGCACTGTCGGTGCTATACACAATCGCGTAGTGGTATTCGAGTGAGGGTTGTTTTTATTTGCAATAAGCGTACTCAAAAACAACAGATCGTTTGAAATTTTAAGTGTTAAATATACACAAAACTCACTTGCATGTTTCTTTTTCTTTTATTTTTAGTAAACTATACCTATATATTTCGCGAAAATTTTTCACTCATGATGTACTCTTTAAGTAGTTTATTAATATAATTTTTGTAGACACATACAAAACATACCTCCGTTAATACATTATATTTCTAGCATCAGAAATAATTAAAAAAAAACATTTCGAACATTTTAACTATTTTAATCATTATACTTACAGATATGATCCTTAACACTTATAATACAAAACATCCATATTCAGGATAAATATCAATCATGTATATTATACAACATAATAATAAAATTCTTAAAAAAAGATTTTAAATATGTATTTATGATTTGAATAATAAATACGCACACACACATTATATACATATAACACATTTCACAATACTACATTCAAAGATTAAACATAATTGACGATATGCAAAATATTAAATTAAAAGTGTTATAATTAACTTCAGGAAGATAATCATTAAAATGAATTAAGCTTATAATATAAATGATTAACTAAGTGAATTACCAAAAAATGGTTAACGTTCGAAAGAAATAACTTATAAAAATATTTTACAGAAAAATATTTAGTAAGTGTGAAAATTACTATTTTGAAATTTCCATCAATATCACTACTTATAACTGTTCATTACTTACACCTTAAACTAAACCGAAGAAAAGAACGTATTAAAACTTTACAATTTTGTACTATTGACATCATTCATTTATATTCTAATCAATTATTTTCAACCATAAAATATGATATCTTATGTACCTACATTATTATTAAAGTTGAATGACTTTATAAAATTTAATTTTAAAGTACTTAACATGAATCAAGAGCTCAAGTTTATTTTCTTATTTTGTTGAAAACAAATTTTATAACTATAAATAACTGGGATTCAAATATTTCCGAACAGAAATACCAGGAAGGTTGATGGTTTAAAGCAATAACAATATATTGTTATTACTTTCATATTTAATCATAATAATAACATTTTATACAGATTGGTAACTACGATTTTTTTCCGAAGTACCTACTCTGCATTTTTTAAAAGTAATCACCTGTAATCAACTCAAATGTTGAACTCGATATTACATTAAAAAACAATACTCCTATATACGATAATACGTCCAATTCTATAATTATTATTTTGGACCAAAAATGTTAAATGAAAAACACACTAATGCAGGTGAATTGCCTACACTAGACGCCGTGGAATAGATCATCCACAATAACAATGTAAAATAATCCCTCTTTTTACTACTCGCTGACCCAATTTTATCAACTTAGGTAAGCAATTATTTTCATGCCATATGAGTTTCAATAAGTTTTCATTACGAGATCGCACACTGATGGATGTACTTCCACACCCTTAAATAATTATTATAAAACTAGGTAGTGAAATTACATACAACAATAATAATGAATAAAACAAAATTTTAATTAAAATTGCAAAAATTAATTTAACAGAAAAATACCAAGATATAGATCTCGGCAGAGATGATACGATACAGTTAAGAAAACTCTATAGGAAATTAATTCAGTACTGGATATGAAAGTAATGTTGGATAGGGAGAGATAGAAGAGTGTGTTCGAAGCGGCGATGGTTCTAAATGGACCACTATAAGCCCTAGAAGTATAAGAAAAAAGAAATAATGAATAACTGATTTTGAATACGTTACAAATAATTAAAGACACTTATAAGTGAATAATGATCAAATTTTCAGGCAAAAACTATTGTATACCATTAATTAGTTAATTTAACAAAACATTTAATGGTTAATAAATTGCATTATTATAATAATAATATTTATAACAATATAAAATATAAAAAACTTTTTTAAAAATAAATTACAGTTAAATAAATTACAATTTTTAACTACATTTGTACGAAATACTTTATTAGAAAAATTATGGTTAATAATATTTAAATATGTAATTATTAATCTATAAAAATGATAGTCTTCTGTTAACTATTTATATTTTTAAAGCTCGAGGATTTTAGTATCAATTGTTTTTAGTTAGTTTCATATACGTAATACTATGTTTATTACACTTTAATATAGAATAACAATAAGAAATTCAATAAACTTGAAAACTTTAATTAAACCAGGCAAACCATATATTTTTTTATAATATAAACTTTTCCCGGTTGAAAAAAAACCCTCAAGGATCATTGGGTAATAAACCCCCCTTCGTCAGTTTGTTCATAAATCAGAGCATCCCCTAGAAACCCATACAAAGACCCTAAGGCTAACCCTGTGAAAGGATTCTTTTATCATCCTATTATCTTTAGACATTTTTTTTAGTTATTTACCAAAAAAAGACTTAAAATATAAACATTAATTTTAACATAAAACATTGAAACTGGGACTAATAAATAAAGTTAGTTGAGGTAACTAACCTATAATAAACTTTTTTTGCTATAATCATATTTTTAGCTAGAAATTGATTTACAAGTGTAGAAGTTATTATAAGTAAATAAATAACTCATTTCGAGGTTTTGAGCATCTAAACTACTTTTAAAAAAATATAAAAATACAAAAGAAGCTAATTATATTTAACGCATTTTTATTTGATAAATTTAAATTTAATATGAACTAAAAATCAATTCCAATATATGTACAAATAATAAAAAATAATTTTAATATAATATATATTTTAATTCCCATTAATTGTATAAGACTCCAATATGTTATAAAACATATATCACTCTTTGATTTATATGGAAAATATAAATAAAAGGTTATATACCAAATACAAATGACGTACAAGAATTATTTTCAGTTGGTAAAAATAAATCACTTTGTTTATTTTGATTGATTTTTTTTATACTTTTACTATTTACTTTTTAGTAAAATAATGATTAAAATCAATGAAATTATGCAAACAATACTTTAAAACTTAAATTTATTCGGTATACTTGTTTGAATTATTAGCATTAATATTTTTAATATTTGAATCAATTACTAAGTTTGTAATAAATAATATTTTATTTCAAAAAAAAATGTGTGATATTTTGTGTTATTAATATACATATTTAGAAAATTATTTTCATAAATATAGTTCTAGGTAATATATTTTAAGAAACGAAAATATTAATTTTTAACTTTTATTCCATTTTAAAATAAAATATAAAGTTTTTTATTTAGCTATTTATAAAAAAAAAAGAAAGACCGGAGCCCTATGTAGAGGATGTTAGTCTGGATGAAGTAAAAAGTGTTATAATTGGCCTGAAAAATTGGAAAGCACCGGGTACGGATAATATCCCAGCAGAACTTATTAAATATGGAGATGAGGAGCTACATATAGTAATATACAGACTGTGCCAGCAAATATGGTTGGAAGAACGGGTACCGGATAGCTGGAATGGGGCAATCATCATTACAACCATTGTACAAAAAAGGAGACAAGACAAAATGTGACAATTATAGAGGGATATCGCTCTTGAACTCTGGGTACTTCTCTAGAATTTTACTAAATCGCATGGTCCCTTATGTGGAGGACTGTTTAGGTGAATACCAATGTGGTTTTCGAAAAGGACGTTCAACCACAGAACAATTATCCGTAATAGGCCAATTGAAAAGAGGTACGAATATCGGCAGAATATGTGGCAACTATTCATAGATTTAAAAAAAGCCTATGATAGTATCCATAGGAGCCTCTACAACATTATGTACGAGTTCGGTTTCCCAAAAAAATTAATAGTTCTAACTAAAATGTGTATAGAAAATACGAAATACAAAGTGAGAACACAAAATATAACATCAGAAACCTTTACAGTGGAAACCGGATTAAAGCAGGGAGATGCCCTGTCCCCAGTACTCTTCAATCTTGCTTTAGAGAAGGTAATAAGGGTACTACAGGACAATGAAGGTGGCCTACTAATCGGTCAGAATAAGATACAGATTCTTGGATTCGCTGATGATTTAGACATAATAGACTCGCTTTCAGACATAGCCAACGCAGCCAGAGTGTTAGAAGAAGCAGCGAAAAGAATAGGTCTTGAAATTAACATTGAGAAAACAAAGATTATGGAACTAATTGAGAGTAGGGAGAGTAGATAGGTCATTATAATGGATTTGTTAAATTTAAATTCAATGATAGGTATCATTGTATACGAAAAACGATTCTGAACGGAGATGATATGTTTGACTAGAATATAATACAATGTTATTTATAAATATTGTAAAAAGTATATTTTATTTTGAAACGAAAAATTAAGAAAAATCGAAAATTTAAATTGTCAATAAATAAGTCAAAATACATCAAAATACTTTGAAAACTTAACCATGTATAGAGAACGTGAATATAAAGATTTGGTGAATATTTCAAGTTGTTGCGGTTTTTCGTTTTTGAGTTAGAGCATTTTGAAAAAACCGATATCATTTGTCAGTCTAGAATATTAAACATTATATTATATTTTACATGTAATTTTATGTCAATATTCGCTGTTCAAACGCTTATAAAAAAAAATTGTGCCTATGGATTTTAATAATTTTTGAATGACATTAAGAACTACTTCTGTGGAATCTTCTATTAAATGTTCAAGTATTTTGTACGAGCCAAATTTTTTATATCACCGATTAAAAAAAAAAAAAAATGTAAAAAAATCGAATATTTTAAATGCCTATAAGTGGCTTAAAAATCAATATAATATTTTGAAAAAAATATGACATAAAAAAAATGCCAATCTTAACAGCTGGAAAAAATTTCAAAAATCTGCCACTTATACTTTTTGAATTATAACAAATATTAAAAATCGTTTGAGAATAAATCGCTATTTTATGCAATTTCGTAAATATTTAAATTTCAAATAGTCATAAAATTTTTTCCTCTTAGTACGGTATACATTTTTTAAAAGATTTTTGAAGAGTAGCCTATAGATAACCTAGTGTTAACATTTTGAACATTAAGTATGAACAGAAAAAATTTTATGAATTTTTATCTACAAAATAACTTGCAAATTTTCGCAATTTTTACATATTTCGTATAAATTGGAACTTTGAGCACTTATAAAAAAAATTTGTGACTCACGATTTTAGATTTTTTTTTAACAGTTAAAAAACAACTTTTAAGAAACCTTGTATTAAATTTTCAAGATTTTCTGGCCGGCCAAAAAAATTTTATCATTATTTTAAAAAATTGAAAATGTCAATTGTCTATAAATAGCTCAATAAAAGTCAAAATACTTTGAAAATTTAACGGTGTATAGAGAACGCTAATCTTAACATTAGGTGAAAATTTCAAATATTTACAACGATTAGTTTTTGAGTTATAGCAAAATAAAAAATTTGATTTTGTCGAAATCTGGTTTTGCGTAAAAACTCCCGTTTTTCTCTTATTTTTTTAGGGTTTTTCCCGTCGCATTTAAAAAATTTTTTACTTTTGACCCCCCCAAAGTACCAACTAGATTCACTTTCCTTTCAGAAAATTCGCTACATAAGCAAATCGAAGCATTTTTACTGCCAAAAAAGGTGTCGTCAGACACAAAAAAAAAAAAATAAAAAAAAATAAAAAAATAAAAAAAAATAATAAATAAAAAAAAAACACACATCATTGTAAAACCAATAGATTCCATCACTCCGTTCAGAATCTAAAATCAATTATTTGAAATTATAATGTCAAGTCACTTAGTGTGTGTTTTTATGATGAAAATATTTTAAATTTAAGTAATTTAATGTAAACAAACTAAAGGATAAATTATTTTTTAAAGATAAAAACACCAAGTGTAAAATTTAAACAAATATAAACTGTATTTATATATTAACTACATATTTACTACAAAAACATAATATTTAAATTTAAAAAATTTAAATTAAAAACCATGTGTCTTTCATGATGGTATTTTTAATTTAAACGATTTTTGTTATGATTTGTTATATTGTTGCGCTCGTTATTTGATGCATCAAATTGAGTTTTACAGTGAAGCATGTAAACAATATAAAGAAATATTGAAGTCGGTTTTATAAAAATAAACTCATTCTGTAGATTTAAATTAAATGCACATTTTCTACGTGGTGGACTCATTGTACAACAATTTCAAAACACATACGTTCTTTTTGGGTATATTTTCTCGTACGTCGTACTCGTAGCAGTAAACAGTACAATATTACCGTTTATTTTCGTTAACTATTATTCTATGAAATTTTAAATTTTGTAA
>JASXSY010001483.1:0-95304 GCA_034509805.1 Sipha maydis | reverse complement strand
CACTAAATTTGCATCCTAATTGTGTAATAGTAGATATATTTATAGTCGTCTCATCACAAGTCACACCCCACACTCTAACTCCTGCTTCTTTAGCCATTAAAGTTGCCGTTTTTATTAGTCCTGCTTGAACTGCTGCTGTACTTTTTGATTGTAAGAAGTAGCCAATAGGCCATTTCCATTTACCATTAAGAGCAACTAACATAAAATGTAATGTTTCGGTAGCAGGGGTCTCATGTGTCTCAACCTGTATACCTCCAAAATCACAGTAGCCTAAAAATTTGTCTTTTTTCCATCATAAATAATTTTTTTGCGTATTGACATAGTATCAAAAACTAAGTTGCAATTTTTATCACCATCAGGAATTTTTTTTATATACTCAAATACTTCTCCTAAAAAGCATGGTTCAGCATTCACTGAAGAAGTCCAATTAGTGATAGACGATGGATGAGGAAGAGTAAGTATAGTTCTAAAAAAAAAAAAATAATTGTATTATGTCATAGTATAAAATGTACACTTAACATAAGCAATAATCTAGCTATAGATTTAATTTAATTACCTGCAAAAGTTATAAGCCTTAGGAGAGTAATAATACAAAGTCAAAGAAAACTCTTTCATTTATTTTGAATATCGTGCACCAATTACTTTATCATTATTTTTTATTTCATTTTTAAATAAATCCAATAGAGTTCCTAACAAGCATTAGCATGCAAGCAAATATAAATATCAAGCAAAATTTAAGCAATGCAATTTTTCTAAGAATAATTTTAAAATATTACCACTGAAACAATTTTCTATAACATTTTCTGGTTCAGTATCAATTAAATTTTTGCACTTTAAGTCCTTCAGTAAATCTTGTAAATTATTTATTTTATTTTGTTTTCTTTGTTACGTGCCACCGGCTAGATTTCAACTTGTGCAGTCGATGATGAATTTAAATTTAATAAAATGTGAGACTTTAACTTTTACAATACGTTTATTTAAATAATTCAAAGTGTTATAACAATTCATAAAACAGAGTGACGTGAAGTTGCTTGCAGTTCCGTGACTAGAACTCATCTGATTTGTGGTTGATTCGGACCCTCTTTTATATGGCTCGATTGACGTCATTGGAAAGCTGCACCCGGTTGTTTGGTGATTTCCAGGAATAGGCTTATGACCTTTTATGGTCTCGTGGACTGTTGCCCTTGCTGTTTGGTGCTGAATCGCCAAATTAATACATGATAGTGCCGAATTGCCTTATTAGTATATGATAATGCCGAATCGCCTTATTAGGACATTCTCAGTATTCCTAGTTACATCTCCAATTTATATTTAGATATAATATTATTACATTATTAGATCATTACAAGTTACGTAATGTGTATTTTAAATATACTGATAATCAGATATATTACATGATGTATGGAGGCCCATAACACCTCCCCACTAAAAAAAAGGTTTCGGTCTGCAAGACAGAAATCTTTTACAAAATATTCTTTAGATAAAACTTTCTTACATTTTTTTTTTTTATATATGTTTACATTAATACATATTACTTTATCAATTATTGCTTTAACACTCTGAATATATATAATTAGGTTAATATTACATTTTTTTTTTTTATAATGACATTTTTATATCCTTGGTTAGTAATTACAATTTTTTTTTTTTTTATGTTGCATACTTGCATAATTTTACAATAAAATAGTCTTAAATTCTAATATTAGTGTTTATTTCCCTTTTACCATTTTACAATATAATATAATATTATTATCATTGAATTATTCTTTTGATTACAGTCTACTAAAATTGTGATTAATTGAGACTAACTATTAAATATTCTATAGTTTATAATTGTTGAAATCAAATTGTCATTCCCAGGACCCTCTACATTTACATGTATTACTCCCATGTAATGGTGTTCAATATGATTTACTCAATTTTAACGTTAAAATATTTTTTAATTAATATTGCTTAATTATCTTATCATGTGACTATGAGTTAAATGTGGATTTACCTCCTCTTTTACTTCTAATTCCTCTCTCTCTTCTATTGTTCGTAATTTAGTGTGTATATTAGAAAATACCATCTTCAACTAATTCATCTATAATTCTACCTAATTCATTACAAGTTGGTCCTATTGAATTTACATATATGACTTCTTGCGTTAATTCTTGTATTCCAAGCATTATATTTAGTAATTGATCGCCTGTATATGGTTCTGTCATTAAGTTATTAGCATCCATTATATGTTCATTAAAACATGGTAGTTCAATAATACTTCCTAATTCTCGTATTCCTAATTCTATATGGTTTTCACCTCCTAAAAACTCTCGCAATTTTCTCATGAATTCCTTCGCTCTTTCCATGATAATAATGATCCTATCTATGTATGTATATATATATATATTTTTTTTTTTTTTTTTTTTTGAATTTCTTCGTTACAGTTTCTACCTGCAATAATTAATACTTAAATTTATTCAATTTTTATTTTTTTATTTATTTATTTATTTATTTATTATTTATATGTTATCATTATAATACTTTTTTACATTATTTTTATGTACTGTTACTCCCCTTCTTCCTCTTTGTATTACTATATTTTCTTCTCCTAGTATCTCTATTACTTCAAATGGTCCTGTCCATAATGAATTTAACTTATTTTTACTTGCATTATCTTTTAATAATACTAAATCTTTTACATGTATCTCAATTGTATTTTCATTTTTATCATACCCTTCTTTAGATTTTATTTTACTTTTTATTAATTTATCCCTCGCAATTTTATGTGACTCTTGTAAATTTTGTTTTAAATCATACAAATAATTATCGTAATTATATCTCGGTTCTGGTTCAGATTTTAATTTAACTGGTATTTCTAACGTCCTACCGTATACTAATGCATATGGTTGAAAATTAGTAGATGAATGTTCAGTTGAGTTATATACAAAAAATGCGTATGGTAATAAATGATCCCAATTGCTAAGATTTTTGTCTACATAATGTCGTAAATATTCGGCTAAAGTTCGGTGTGATCTTTCTAAACTTCCATTCGTTTGCGGATGAAAAGGACTAGTATTTACTTTATTTATTTTTAACAATTTACATACTTCACTAAAAGTTTTACTAAGAAACTCGGTACCTTGATCTGTTAGTATTGTTTCAGGTATTCCGTGTATACATACGAAATGTACTACGAAAGCCTCTGCCACAGTATTAGCTTGATGATCTGGTATAGGGACTCCTAATGAATATTTAGTTAAATCGTCCTGCATTGTTAAAATATATGTATTCCCCGATAAGGTGGTTGTTAGTGGTCCTACAATATCCAAAAATATTTTTTCAAATGGTTTCGAACTAGTTGATGTAATAGCCATGGGTTGTTTTATCTTTTTATTATTAATTTTATTTTTCTGACACGATGTACAATTTTTTATATACGTTTTTATATCTGTTTTCATACCTCTCCATTTAAATTGTTTTTGTACCTTTTTAATAGTTTTATTTATTCCTAAATGTCCTCCCAATCTTGAGTCATGAAATTGTTTTAAAATGTCTAACTTCTCTTCTTCAGTATATTCTATCTCAGTACATATTAATATTTCTATATCAGTTTTCCGAAATATATATCGTATTATTGACCTAATTTTTTCCCATTCTAGGTTATCTGATTGACCTAGTTTATTCATTGCTAATTTATTGATATTATTTTCTTCGCAAAATTGTTTCAAGTTCATTAATGTTACGTACATATTTTCATACGTTGATAATTGTTTATCTTTATTTTTAGTTATTAAAAACATTATATATCGATTGTCTACTTTATAATATTTTATATCACCTATTACTTTACTCGGTGGTAGCATTTGATTATTTCCAAATCTATGTTTTAATATTTTATTTATTCCTTCCGTGAAATTATATTGTTTAGCGGATTCTGATACTAAATGATATTCAATGGGTACGTCTAATAAATTTCCTACCGTTTCTTTTACATTTTTATTTGAAATTAATTGTGTTTCCATTTTTTCAAGAAAATTAGAATAATTATCATTTCTTATCTCAGTTATATTATACATTCTACTCAAAGCGTCTACATTTGAATTTTGTACTCCCGGTTTATATCTAATCTCATAATCATATTCCTCTAATTGTATGCGCCATCGGGCTAATTTTGATAACGGATTTTTCAAATTAAATAACCACGTCAGTGGTCTATGATCACTTAATATTATGAATTTTCTACCGTATAAATATGGTCTAAATTGTTTTACACCGAAAATAATGGCTAAGCATTCTAACTCTGTTGTACTATAATTGTTTTCACTTTTATTCAAAGTTCGTGAAGCATAAGCTATAGGTAAATCTTTTCCTATTTCCCCTTGCGATAATATTGCCCCTAATGCTTTATTACTTGCATCAGTTGTTAAAATAAATGGTTTTGTAAAATCTGGATATTTTAAAATTGGTTCAGAACATAAGGCTTGTTTTAATGAATCAAAAGATTTTTGACATTCTTCTGTCCATTCGAATTTGTAGATGTTTGATAGTAAGAAGGAAAGATGGGAAATTTGATGGTACAGCATCAATTTTTAAACATAGTTTAGTAAAACCTGGTCTTATTTCATAATCACTGTCAAGAATATGAATACTGCATATACGACTCCATTGGGTTGGTATACAATTTTTTTGCCTCAATGCAATAATCCACTTTTGGTTTACCTTTTCATTATTCAAAGGAAATCTGTAAAATTATGAAATACAGAGGAATTATAAAAAATTTATATTATACAACATATATCAATGTTTCATAGAAACAATTAAATGTATGTATTACAAATTATGAGTACCAAACCGTTTGTTTAATTTTAAATACATACAATTTAACTTACCGAAAAAAGTGAATATTTTGACCAGCTTTATACCTATTGGCACATCCATATGCCACATAAGATACTGGCATAATGATTATACAAAAGAATAAGTATTACATAATTTTTTTCTATAATATAATAATATATAAAAACTAACCAAAACGTTTCGCTTTACAAAATTATTTGCTTTACTTATTGTGCATATTAATACGAAAATTATAATATTTTGCCAACCATCAAAATGGCGACCAAGCGTTGATAATGCTTCACCGACCTCCGACCTAAGGTTTTTTTTTTTTTTTTTTTTTTTAATTATGAACCGACGACGCCGCGGGAACTGCTTTTGCATTACTTCCGCGGCGCCGCCATCGTTTATTTAAATAAACATACACGAATTTTGTGGGAAGGGAAACGGGACATGCCCCGATCCCTTACCCTTACATCTCGTTGATACAATACTAGGGCCTCTAACCCTTGTTTAGCCTTCGGCTCACATAACATTATTTCTTAAACCTAGATCTTCGTTTCTTCTCCTTTCAAAGTTCCTTTCGACTTCTTCTCTGTCCTTCAGGATTTTCACCACTGCCATCTCAATCCTACTCCAGTTCTCCATCGTCTTCAGCATTAGCCGCGTTATACTTTCCGGCGTGATCTCCTCGCCCAACGTACACTGCAACTTCTCTACGTAGCCCGAACCACGCGTCGCATTCGAAGACTGCGTGTTCAGCTGTATCTGGCTTGTTCCGCATAGCTGGCATTCATCCGTGACCCGCCCGCCTAGACGACGCTTGTGAAGATATTCCCCAAAGGACCCATGACCTGTAAAAAACTGTGTTAAATGGTAATTTACCTCTCCATGCTTCCGTTTGATCCATGGTAAAATATCTGGTATCAGCCGGTGTGTCCATCTTCCAGTGGTTGCGCGATCCCAGTTCTCTTGCCATGACTTAATTAACTTTTCTTCACTCATTCGCTTTTCTTCACCATCGTACATTTCTGACCGTTGCTTTGCTAGGAGCTTTAGTGGTGCCATGGAAGAGACTACACATACCGCTTCGTGAGATACCGACTTGTAACTACAAACTGTTTTTATGGCTATCCTTCTGTACACCGGATTCCAACTTCTGCCATGCTACGTTCGTCATGTGCTCCTCCAGCATGGCGCTCCGTATAGTAACTTAGACGTAACTACACAAGAAAGTAGTTTTCGCCTTTCTGTCCAGCTCCGCCCAGGTTTGGTAATATATAACCCAATTTCCTACCTATGTCCGCCGTTTTTTTTGCCGTCTGTACGGCATGGTCTCCAAACTTGAGTTTTTGATCTAGCATGAGGCCCAAGTACTTTATACTTTTACCTGATCTTACAATAGTATTACCGCATTTCACATTCATCTTATTTCTGGTGTAACGTGGTTGTGAAAACAATCGCCTCAGTCTTGTGTTCCGCTAATGTTAGGCCATTATTTTGCATCCAGTTGTTGACGACATTGTATGCTTCTTCTAACTTTTCTTCTAAAAAATTACTATGTTCGGCCGTTGAAACCACCGCCACATCGTCTGCGAACGCAAGAATCTCAACATCCCTGGGCAGCGTTACTTTGAGTAATCCGTTGTACATAATGTTCCAAAGGCAAGGGCCTAGAACTGATCCCTGGGGGACTCCTCTCTCAACCAAGAACTCCTTCTTCGCACTGCATGCTGTATATTGAATTTTTGTGTCTGTCAGATACGCACCAACCATACCTCGTAAGTACCCAGGCACTCCCATTTTCCTCATAGCAGCAATAATATTTTCCCGTGGTGCCGAATTGAATGCATTACATACGTCTAGAGTTAGCATTCCAATCACATTTCCTTTCCGATTTCCATTCTTTATAATCATCATAAGTCTCTTGATCGCGTCTACAGTTGATCTATGCTTTCTAAATCCATATTGTGATTCACATAGCGCATTTGAATGCTCAAGGAACTGGTTTAAACGTCTCACTAGTACCCGTTCAAAAAGCTTCCCTATGGTGTTCAACATACATAGCGGTCTATAAGCAAACGGGTCCTCTGGTGGTCTTCCAGGTTTGTGGATAAGCACCAGGTTCGCCATTTTCCATCTGGCGGGGTAGTAATTTTCGTATAGGCACGAGTTGAACAAGTTTGTTATCGTCTTCGGATCCATCTGTATGACCACTTTAATATATTCATTTACAAGTCCGTCGGGTCCCGGCGCTTTTCCGTTTGGCAGTTTCCTTAGTTCATCAAGTATTTCTGTCTCGCGTATTTCGACCACTGTTCGTCGGTGAGCTGCATGTTGATGTATTTCCAAAGGTTGATTGTTGGGCGTTTTCCTTGGGAAAAGTTGTTCTACGATGTTATCTAGCCTTCCGGGTATCCCCGCCCCGAGTATTGCTCTTCTGCTGCCAAGCTTTTTCATTATTATTTTATATGGTCCGACCTAAGGTTAGGTTTACCTAACCTAACCTAACACACCGAACAACGGCCAACGGGGCACGGGCCGCAGGTCAGCCGTCTCCCAACCCCGCCGCCCAAACCAACAAGGTCAACCATCGTCGACACCGCACCATTCTAGACGGTGGCGGGCCGACAAGCGGCCCATGTCATCAAGACATTGGCCCGCAACGTCGACCCCCATCTGGAAACAACGGAGTGGACCGGTAGGTCGTCGAACGACCGAAGATACGGCTGCCAACGATATATTTAAATATGATTTAATATTTTTAATTTTGAAAGTTTTGCTAATTTTGATGTTGTTGAAAACATTTTTGTTTTGTTAAATATTTTGCATATTAAAATATGTTCAACAATATACATTTTATGCTCTATACAGTTTTCCATTGATTCATCTAACCATTTTATAATTGTGTTATTATGTTTTTATATGTTCAATTAATTGACATTTGATTTTTTTGTTATGCAAATAGTTTTTATAATTGTTTTCAAAAATATTTAAAATTTTATTTATGACATTATTAAAGTTATTTGATGATGCTTTAAGTCCACTTTCATGATCAATTGAAGAATAGTTTTTATTAAGTAAAAAAAAATGTATTTTATCATTTAAGTTTTTGTCTGTAAATAATTTATGTTGGCAATGTTTAGGCCCGGCGCGAATTGGACCCAGCCTATCTACACGCCACATACAGCACACGTGTGACCGAAACCCAGGCCAAGTACATGTTTTTTAATAGTTACGCATATTGAACTTAGCCTACGCCCATGCCTATACCAAAATCTACATCATTATATTTCTCCCAGTACATAAGATAATAGCAAGCCAGCGACCCACGATCCACGAAACTGTGTTGAAAGTACAACTTGACCCATGCGAACACAGGTTGGAACTGTACTGGCCGTGGGATGGGTTTAATATGCGCCACCCCGTTTCAAACAACGTACTACAAAATAGTCCACGCGTGTGCTGCGCGTGGCGTGTACATGGACTGTGTCCAATTTGCGCCGGGCTTTACAGATGATTTTTTTCATACATTTATAGCCCAAATATCCAGCAATGTATGTAACGGAACAGTCCTCCAAACTAACATTACAATTTACGTTATCATTAACAATAAAATCCTCATCGGATGATATAGAAGAGAGATATAAATTAGAAATGCATTGAGTGTCAGAATCAGAAGATGATGTTGAAGCATTGGAATTTATTTTATTTGGTGGTTTTATTACTGGGTCTAAAATTACTGGATTAGAATCTTCTTGGGTTGCTTCACAATTTGTCCCTTTAGATGTGCATAAAGAAAAAATACAATTAATTCTTATCGAAATTCTAAATGTTCTAGCTGTTAGGTTTTTATTGTAGCTACCATTATGCCGAAAAATACTAAAAAGAATTTCTAATATATCCTGATTTAAACGATTAGTCATTAAAAATATAATGTTGTTAGATTTCTCATCTTTAAAAAATTGTAATACACCATTCATGGTCTGCGTAAAACCTTTAAAACAAAGGGGTTGTGTTATTTTTCCTTATTTTAATTTTTGTAAATTTGTAAAGTATTGTGAAGCTTCTATTAAAATTTGTTTTACCATACTTGAATCAGTTATTGCACAATGATAAAGATTATGACTATATAAAGACCTACTATTAAGACAATCAAATAAATTATTAATAAATTGAATAAAATCTGCAGTATGCGAAGAAGTGTTACTTTGAAGTTTCCCCGTTTGTATACAAGTTCGGATTGTTGCTGACATGGAATTGCTTAATAATTGTGCTGCTAATTTAACATGCATTTTTTGAAAAGAATTTGGGTAAATATGTACATCTGTTATTTTGATTAGAGACCTACTTTTATGATTTTATTTACCTAACTCATATGTTTGTTTTATGTCGTCAAATGAGATTATATAATCACCTTTTACAAAACAAGCTTTAATTAACCCATTTACGGCCAATAATATAAAAAGTTGAAAAAACCTAAATTTTTTTAATAATTTGGGATATTTATGGTGAACTCATAACAAATTTATTTTTCAAAAAAAAATTTTGTTGGCCAATTTCTTGGAAAAAAATGTTGCGTACACGCAACGTTGGCCGTTAATAATGAATAAAATCGTAAATAAATATTTTTTAATTTTTATTCAAATATTTAGTACACAAATAATAAAAAATTGAAATAAGTTGATTTATTTATCATGAAACATAGCAAAGCAGTGTGGATGAAGAGACACAATACATTTTCTGCAAGAATAAATTGTTTGAGAAGAGCAATGGCGGCATCTTCTTCTAACATCATCTTTGATAATAATGTGATCCATTCCGTCTTTTCTAATAGCATCTGGGAGACTGTTTTTTGAAGGTCGACCTAAACTGACGTTACTAGTTGTGGAAAATTGAGACTCATCTTCATCATTGTTTTTGTTGCTTGTTTCAACTTTTAATAGACATAGTACTAACTCTGATCTGAAGTCAAGCTGTGGAACCTTTTCTTTATTTACTAAGTTGTAAAACTTCCATGCATTGACTATCGTGCTATCCACTGCATTGCTAAATAATGGCCACCACCATTATTCGATAGTTTGCAATGCCGTTATCATGGAGGTCTACGCCACCCATATTTTTATTATAATTATAAATCATACTTGGCTGTTGTACACTTATTGGCTTTTTCTGTTTCCTATCATAACGTTTAGCAGCATGTATGGGTTCTATGGTGTCTACGTTAGACATCATTGTAACAACAGCATTGTCACACCAACGAACTGCACCTATTCCATTCTCACTGTCAAAGGTGAAATCAAAAGTGCCTTTGGGTTCTTTAGCCATTAGTTTGATTGATTTCAAATTACAATTTCCAGTTCGATTATCCCGAACTGTCCCAGTTGCAAAAAAATGTTTTTCTTTCAACATCAAAAGTAATTTATAACTTGTAAAGAAGTTATCAAAGAATATTCTATGAAGCTGTGGTTGGTCTACTATTTCCAATAAACCTAAAACAACCTCCGAACCAAGAGGTAAACCATCCACTCTTTTTGAACTAGCACCACCATAAGGTAAAAATTTATACAAATAGCCATTCTCAGATGTCAAGCACCACAACTTGAAACCAAATCTAACAGGTTTCCCTTTGATGAACATTTTACAAGAATGTCGACCAAAATATGGCACCATTTCTTCATCAATTGAAAGATTATGAGAAAATATTCCGAACTGAGAAAACTTTTCATTCAATATATTGAAAAAAGGTCGCAACTTGGCAAATTTATCGGTCAAATCAAGGTTTTTATTGTCAGATAAATGTAAATTTTGTTTTATATTTTTAAATTTGTTCTTCGACATTGTTTTCCTTACTAAAATTATTTCTTTGTCTTCATCTTTTGACCAATAGTTTTCGATTTTTGGTAAACTATGGTAACCAGTTAAGATCATAATACCGATAAATTTTAATAAATCTGACTTTCCTAAAGAAAAGTTATGTCTGTTACAGTAGGTAGCATATTTATTTGAATTATCTATTATGAGATTAATAACAGTATCATCGAAAAATAATAAAAAACATTGCAACACGTTGGTCCCACCATAATTTTCAACTAATTGGGCAACACATTTTTGTTCTTCGTTAATGGGTACATCATTATAGTTGGGGTGCATTTTTGATTTCCATTTAGGGGGTGTTTCCCTACGTTTTTTGGAAGGATTTGGTTTTGAAGTATTATCTGCACCAGAACTTGTTAAAATTTCAAATGTTCCACACACATCGTGTGGAACGTCAACAACATCGTTTATAGCCACCTCATTATCATCGAAATGTTCTTCGTCAGTCAAACTATCTACATCGGGAGGAATTATAATAATGTCAATTGATTCATTATCTGAAATACCTTCAAGTTCATCCAGAACTTCAGCGATGTGTTTGGACGATTTTAGACTCATTTCTACGATAAAAAGAAAAATATCTTTAGACCGAATAAAATAATAAGATAGTGGGTAAAATATATTACAATTACATAATTACGTAATCACTTTTACAGATATTTAGTGTATGTTTTCATAATTATTCTATAAAATGTAGGTACTATACTAGTAATAATATAATATGTGAAAACTTACCAAATATTACCTGATACGACTACAACAATCACAAGAGACGAAATAAGACGTAAAATTCGGTGAATTTCGGCCGGTGACTAATTTATTACATCCAAATATAATATTGTTCAAGTATGTAGGGATATTATTATAGTTTTAAATGTTTCAATACACACAATCCGTACATTGATAAGATAAAAACAAGGCAAAAGCATCGTAAAAATTATTATTACAGGAAAAACCAACGAGTGAGCTATTTTCTACGGCACATAGTAATTTCAAACAACAGTGTTCGATAACTTCAAAATTCTATACTATAAACCGCCATCGTTGCGTACACGCAACATTAATTTTGAAGGGTAATTTGAAACCTAAATGATTAATGAATGATAATTCAGCTCATAGGGACACATCAAATAACATCATAACATATTGATTATTACATTTGATATACCAAATATTTCAAATTCAAATTTTAATTCATTTTTTAAGTTCAAAGTATTTTGTACATAAAAACTCTCTTGCTTCTGATACGTATAATACATATGATATAGATAAAAAACAATAGCTCATGATTGTTTTTCATTATTTATTGTCTTCTTAATCGAATAATGTCACAGTTGAATAAAAAAAATTAATAAGTCTAACCTAAAAAAAATGTTAAAATAAATGTTGCGTATACGCAACTATGGCCGCTAATGGGTTAAATTGTTTCTTATACTTTTAAGTAAATGAGGAACGTCAAACAAAGAAAATATTTTATTGTTATTGATAAAAAAATGGATTATCTTATGAAATATTTAATAATTTTAAAGTGCTTTGATTACACACAATAATTTTTGGGCACATTCCAACTTCGAATAATTTTTCAAGAGTATCAATTATTAAACTTTTTAGAACATTTTTAATAACTCCAGAATGAGCAAGAAAATATGCAATTGGAAATTTCCATGGTGAATACATACCGCGACCCATAAATACTAAGACACAATTAGCACTTTTATTATTCCTGCCATAATGACCTAAGTATCATCAAACCCTTCAATGAAATCAAATTCTTTAGAATATTCTAAAAATTCTTTTATATACATCTCATCAAAACAAACGGTACATGCTTTTTCTTTATAATCAACTAATTCAAATTTTTTTTTTGGATGACTAAAAAATAATTTACAGAAACCCGGTAAAGAATTTTGATTGACCAATCCAACGACGAATAGTTGATGGCCCTAGTAAATGTATAAGTTGTTGGCGATTTATATTATAAGTTTAAAGCTAGATTTTTTTCATTTAATGTCCATGGACGACGTCTATCTTTTAGTTGCATTGTTACCATCGCCTTAGAATTTATTGATGAAAAGTTATGCATATTTATTGAATTTTTCAAATTATTACGAATGTTAAAACTACTTTTTTTATTTTTAATTTGTATGTTAGTTTATAATGAATTATTGAATTATTTTATTTTTTAGTTTCAATTTTTGTTTTAAATTTAATTTTCTAGGTGTATCTATCTCAAATAAATCATATTTCCTTTTTAAATTTGGGGTAGGCATTTGTATTAAATTTGTTATTTGAGACTTTTGTGGAGTATAAATCAATGAAGATGGGCTCGGAAAAACTAATTCAACCATGTCTGATTTTGAACGTGTATATGATTTAGTAGGAATAGACATAGCAATATATTCTTGTTCAGATTTATTAATTTGGTCAAGGCTAGATGAAGTAGACGGTTGTTCTTTAGATTGATATTTATAAGAAATAGCAGTGCTTATTAACCGATTTTTATTTAACGAATTTGTAAAGGTCTCAGGTGAGAAATGATCTTGACAAATATACCTATTATAAAGTTTCTCATGTTCAATATCAAACAAAAGTGTGTTTTCTGCAAGTATAAATTAAATATTTTAATAATTATACAGGTTATTGAAACATAATTTTGGGTGGTGGCATGTCTTCATAAATAATAAAATATATATTTGAAAAAAATGTGAATGAAAAATCTAAATAAAATATTATTTAACTAGGTACATTTCATTTTACTTCAATAATAAAAAATTGTATATATAAAATATTATTAAATAAATAAATGTTTATTTACAGTATGTTAAGACTAGAAAAGGGTGTTTTAAACTTATTGTGTAGTGTGTTATATAAAAACTACTTACCCGAATTTATAATATAAATTTCCCTCCTAGAATCTTTCGGAAAACGATACATTTTCAAATGTGGAAATAGTTTCCTAGATTTACCACAGTTGAAATATTGGCATTTACTACCCAACATTTTAAATCGAAGTTCGTCAATCACACACAAAGTCAAAAATGTAACTCAGCATGTACAAAATAATGCAAATCAGATAACAATAATATTTATCAGTAGTTTCACGATTCCATCGATAATAATATAATATAACATTATATAATGGTATCTCAATTTCCCATTTAATTTGAACAAATGTTCTATTATTAGAACAGCAACAACCCCTACCCCTCCCATCAATCCATGATGGAGGTACCACCTTTGCGTCATAATCTACACTAGCGCTGCATAACGATCGCGTCACAGTAGTGGTAGCCAATTATTATCATTGCATAGGCTATGTATCATTCTATAATCAATGGTAATAGAATAAAACTAGCATTAATATTAAACGATATACGAATATATTCTCAAAATGATCATGAATAAAAATGACAAATGAAAAATCTTAAACATAATACTTCAGGGTTGAGCACTCAGTGATATTTCTAATTCTTAATTAACATAAAAGTGAAATGCGAAAGGTTAAGAATATAGAATTCGCAAGACCAACCACTTAACAAGACAGGGTTGAGCGCTCAGTAATAAATGCTAGTTCGATTAATGGATAACTTATGAAATATAGAAATTACGAGGCCAACCACTAATACACTAAAATATAAGATTCGTGATATATTGCATAATTTAAATCATATTCGGGTCAAGTGGTTTTACATGAGATCTTATATTATAAGGGGGTTCTTAACAGACCAAAAGTCAGATGTATTTAAGTCCGAACACAGCAAGCACCTTCACGTTACATTATTTTGTAAATGTATTGACTTATAATATTTCAATAAAAAGTAATAACTTAATTTTCGAGTCAATATTTTTCCTTTCCTCAACTACTATTGTTGAATTGACGCAACAGTATTAATTCTACGAAATCAAAATACGGTCTCAGCAATGGACGCTCGGCAATTATTTCGAAACAATTGAAACCTATGGGCCAAGGAACTTTACGTGTGAATAATATCTTCATTGTGCTAGTAATATAATTCATTTTAATAAATAAGTTTACATCTAAGATAGATAATTGGATAACGTTTGTATTTCTATCTAGATGAAATTATAGATAAACAAAAATCTTATCTAGGTAAGGCCCATTTATATTTATATTTTTTGCCATCATTAATTTTGTGTTAACATCTATACTTTCATCAAATGATACAAATGCAGCACACTCTTCGTTTAAATAGTATAGGTGGTATATAAATGTACTAAACAATTTTATTTTTAATCCCTTAAGATGTCGCATGATATTGTGTTTTAATTCTTGCCCTCTAGTATTGCATGTCAAAATTATTATTTCAAGTGAACATCGTTTTTGTGGTACTGTATCACTCCAACCTCATAAGCTGTTATTGCAATCCTTACAAATAGCATCAAATATTAAAAAGTGTGAACTATCAATATTTACTTTGCAATGTTTGTACACAAAATTACATGGTTATAAATTATTTATATTTTTTTAAAAAATTATCATTTATGATATCTGACCAAGCATTTTGTTTCAAAACGTTGTACGATCTGATTCCATTTTTATTTTTATATAAAATCTTTTTTTCCTCCATTTTGCAATAACTTTTATAGGAAATTGTAAGTTTAAATTTTTCTTTTTTATATCCTTAATACCACAGTCATTTGAACATTTTTCAACTTCATAGTCACTATCGGTGCTTTTTGTTTCACTTTTGTGTTCAGGTTTATAACTTTTCTCATCTATTGGTAAATCAAGTAATTTTGTTTTATAACTATGACTGTTTTTTATAACTGAGATGTACAATGTTTTCCTAGGTATTTTGTGTTCAAGTTCTTTTGTCAAAGTGTCCCATATACTATCAGTCAAACTTTTTTTTACACCATTTTTAAAAATGCAATGTTTATACTTTTTGAGAACTTTAAATACATCATCAGGATCTACCAAATATTACGTTGTATATTCGATAATACTGACGTTGAGGGACCAGTCTCAATGACGCGATAAAAGAAAAACAATAATAATAATAATAATTGTGCGCCCGACTTTGTGGAGTTAGACTGTTAGTTTGAACACCGTTTTTGATGCTTTATAGGCAACCTAACCAGCAATCTCGCAAGGCGGTGGCCACTCTGACACCGGCGGCGACTACGATACGGAAGAAAGGAACTTGAGTTTAAATACAAAAGGGAACGAGGAAAGTAGAGATTATTTATCGGGGGGGAGCCCCTGTGGTCGATCCGGTTTGGTGCAATGACGCACAGGGTTCACATATAATCGGATGAATACTAAAACTAAACAATCAGGCCACAACTTACAAACTAACTTATAATTACGTGAAGACTAGAAGATGATGGTAACCGGAAAGTAGGTCTAGGCGACCTGGGCGGCCTCGCACACACCACGCCGGGTGCTGGCGGTCTTACGCGGAAGATGATGGAATGCCCACGTAACAAGTAGATAAAATCTAAATAGAAAATAAAAACTCACGGCGACATAAAATACAGGACAGCAAATTCACGATGACAACGATGATGGTAACAAGAAGATTCAATCACGCAGTAGAATTTTATAAATTTAAAGTTTATTCTGGTAACTAAATTTATACCACAAATATGCCAAAATGGCGAATAATAATTAATAATAATAAAAAGTTTGCCTTAGTGGCGAAGAGAACACAAAATACTATAATAATAAAAATGGTTGCCTCAGTGGCGAATATTAACAAAATATAATAATAATAAAATAGCCGCAATGGCGTATATAAAAATTATATGTGTTGCTGTTAGAGCGAACGACGAACGACAGTTAATACAATTATATACAACAAACATAATAATCATAATAAGATATGATAATTAATAATGGAAAGGAAACCATAGGAATGACTGATTTCGATTCCGATGCGCGGTACATATGGCGTAAACAACGTACATGATATATTTAATGGGTGGTAACATTTTATTTATGGTTAATAACAACTCGAAATTCCTGGTATGCTATCTCTAATTAGTTGACCTCAATATTATGTAATAGTTTTTTCTTATCTATCATTTCATTTCGTTCACAACCCTATCAACGAAAACACTACACGTAAGTTTTACGTATTAATACTATCCAACGTAAAATTTTGTACGTAAAATAATCGTATTGTTACTGATACACAAAACATTTTATTCTGTATATTTTTTTCATATTATTTAGTATATTTGTGTTGTTTTATTTTGCATAAATCGATTTTATAAAATAATATGGAGATAAATGATACAGATATTATTCGTTTGCTAAATAAATTGACAGACAATTAAAGTGGAGAAGAAAGTGGATTAGAGAATGAGTATTCAACAGACGAGGAAGATTTAGATAATAGTGATGAGGATCCCGATTATTTTCCGCCAGAAGAGAGTGTATTAGATGAGCTATTGAATGAAGACATTATGAATATATAAATGACACCTATAGAATAACGAAAAAGAAAAATTGTACAGTCTTCACACACTAAAACAAATAAAGTAGGAAAGACAAATAGCGAACTTGAGAGTGTATATATTAATAATGATTATATTATACAAATTCCAAAAAAATCAGAAATCGTGGGTAAAAATGGTTTTTTATGGAAAACTCAGAGTACTAAGTCCAGTGGAAAAGTTTCTCAAAAAAATATTATTCACATTCGTCTTGGACCATCCCCTAGAGCAATTAATTCATATAAGCCAATCGAGTGTTTCAAACTATTTTTCACCAATTATTTTATTAATTTAGATCTTTTGTACACAAATCAAGAAATAGATCGTCAGAGAGAAAATTACAAAAATAAAGAGAGTGCAAGTTTATGTCATGTGACATTATCTGAAATTAATGCTTTATTTGGTCTTTGGTTACTAGCAGCTGCCCTTAAAAATAACCATTTGACTACGATGTTACTATTTGATACTTCATTCTGTGGTAATAGATATCGGGCAACTATGTCAGAAAGTAGATTTAAATTTTTTAATTAATTGTTTGAGGTTTGACGACAGAAACACTCGTCTACAGCGTAAAGAGGAATAAAGTTAGCACCCATTTCTATCATATGGGATATTCTGCTGAATAATTGTAGAAATAATTACAAGCCCGGTAGTTATGTAATCATTGACGAACAATTAGTAGGACTTAGAGGACGATGTCCATTCAGGATGTATATCCCATCTAAACCTACGAGGTATGGAATCAAAATAGTGATGATGTGCGATAATTCATCGAAGTATGTCATTGATGCTGTACCGTATTTAGAAAAAGGTACAGTACCTAATGGCTTAATTGCTGCTGACTTTTTTGTGAAAAAATTAGTAGCTAGTATAAAAGGAACCAATCGTAATGTGACCATAGATAATTGATTTTGTAATATACCATTAGTACTATCTCTTTTGAAAGAAGAAAAGCTAACTGTGATAGGAACAATAAAAAAATAAAAATAAAAGAGAGTTTCCTATTGAGTTCACAGACCTTAAGTTTCAAAAAAGTAAACCACAATCATCATATTTTCTTTTTCATGAAGAAATTACTGTTGTATCGTACAAACCTAACCAAAATAAACTTGTAACTTTAATGTCATCTGCTCATCAACATTTATCTTTAGATAAAAATACCAAAAAACCGAAAATAGTTATGAATTACAATTCCACAAAAGTGTTGATTCCTTTGATCAAAAAACCCATAATATGAATTGCAGTCGAAAAACAAAACGATGGCCATTATGTTTTTTTTACAACATGTTGAATATTGCTAACGTAAACGCTTACGTGATTTATTTACATAACTTTTATAAAAAAAAATAATGACAACCAAAAGTCACTAACTAGACTTCACTTTATGTTAGGATTGCACAAGCAACTGACAGAAGAATGGCAATGTCAAAGGTTAAAAATTCCAAGGATCAGTAAAGAACTTGGGAGAACTATACAAGAGGTGATTGGTGAATAACAAGGTACAATTGATACAAGTCATAAAACTCAATCAGGTCCAAGAAAGTATTGCACATTTTGTATTTATCAAAAGAAAAGATTAACGACCACATACTGTATCGAATGTGAGAGACCTGTTTGTGGAGAACACCAGAAAAATAAATGTATTGAAAGTTTCGTATTTTATTGTTTTTTTTAACTATTGCATAGCTTTTATCGCAGGCCTGGTTTAAAAACTGAAAAAACTGAAAAAAAAAAATTTCGTAACGAAAATGCGTGACCACTACCTGTGGAATCCCGTAATTAATGCAATATCGTAGTTGCTATGATACAAATTCCTGAATAACTAGAATAATAAAAAAATTTTAAATTATATCAACTTCTTATTTATTTAATATGCAATAGCTTTATCACGGCAGTCCCCGAATGCCATTAACCGTTATTTTTTTTATAAATTAATTTATGTTGAAATGTGTTGTATTTTAAAAGTGAAATTTATTTTAAACAACATATTTTATGAAGTATAAAAATTACGGTCACTTCGTTAAGTCGCCGATAATCAACGCAAAGTCGGGCGGTTCCGTCCTTCATTCTTGCTAGAACTGTCGGTGCGGCCCACGGTAAGGTGCTTGGCTCTATGAGCCCTTGAATTTCTATATCGCGTATCATATTGTCAATTTCAGTATGTTTCTGAACTGGGTACGAGTAAGGTCTAAGCGCGATAGGAGTGAGATTCTTTAACAGAATATCATGTTCGATTAATTTAGTGCGGCCTACCTTATCGCTGAATACTACTGAATATTTGTTTAATACTACAGTAAGTCTTGCGCTAGTGTGTCGGTCGCCCCCGATATCTAACTGACTTAAATCAGGAATCGTTCTTTGTGGCTGTGGTTGGCCCTTCCAGCATGTTGATGTGTTGCGTGCCGTCAAATCAATAGGAATGGTAGAGGATTTAATAAATAAGATTGACTTCAAATTAAAGTTACTACTTTTATTAAAATAATGTGTGATAAAACATTTACAATGTAGAGTGGCGTGAAGGTGCTTGCTGTGTCCGGACTTAAACACATCTGACTTTTGGTCTGTTGAGGACCCCCCTTATATACTAAGATCTTATGCGAAACTACTTATCCCGGATATGATTAAATTATAAACATGTTTATTTAATATATCTATTTATGGGCATTAGATAGTTCAAACCTTTTAGTGGTTGGCCACGTTGGTTTTGCAATATACACGTTATCTTTGCTATTTTTATGTTAATTTATTTAATCCGCAAATATCATTGAACGCCCAACCCTGTTTTGTTAGTTATCGGTCTCCCTTGCATTTTAACTGGTTTATATTTGTTAAGGCTATGACATAATAATCCTGATACCAATAATAAGTCCGTTTTGTTGATATTGATGAATTCAAAATCAACGATAACGAATTTTATCTGAGGACTAAAATGTATGTTAGTGTACAATACTTTTAACATTTGATTCAAATTTTATTTATATTTTTATTTATTTATTTAATTATTTATTTATTTATTATTATTATTTATTTTTTTATTTACTTTATTTATTTTATTTATTTATCTTTTATTTATTTATCTTTTTATTCTTATCTTGGCGAAGGTGATCGTGATGACTGTATCGTGTTATAAATTTTCTCGATCCTTCCTCCATCGATTGGTTGTATGTTTCTTTCCGTACTTTTATTATGATTTTTTCTTGTTCCAATAGGCTTTATATATTTTATGATAGCATATTCATTCGAAACTTCCTTATTTTTTATCCAATATATTATGCAACTTATTAATATTATTACCAATATAAAAATAATTAATCCTATTATTATATAATATAAATATGAATGTTTAAGTTGTTAAAGTTGTTGTAACACTATTGAAGTTTCAAAAACGTTAGATGCAGCATTATTGTTTACAATTATTATTTTACAACTGATTTACCAAGTACTTTCGATGAATTAGTAGGAGAATTGAAAACCTGGCATGTAACATGGAAAGAAAAACCAGAAGATTAGTTTTCATCTACTGCATTGGAAACAATATTTTTACCTCTCATGGATTTTTATCCAAACATCAAAAGACTTTTATTAATATTTGCAACTATTCCTGTGACGACATGCACATCCGAAAGGTCATTTTCTTCCCTTAAGAGAATCAAAACCTACTTAAGATCTACTATGGGAGAAAATCGATTGAATGGATTAGCATTGCTTAATATACATCCAGAAATAATTATAAACCCTGAAGAAGTAGTTGATATATATGCTAACAAACACTCTAGACGCCTTCAGTTATTATAACTATACAAATTACTTTAAATAATATTGCTTTTTAATTTTTAATTATACATTTTTTTAATAAAATTTTATGTTTATATCAAACACGTGTATTTTGATTATTTTGTTATGAGTGATGAAAAATATGAGATATTTTATAACTCTACAGCCCATGTACACTAATTTGAACTTTTTGTTTGTGCCCCCCCCCCATAAGACATTTCTAAATACGCCCTTGTTCACCGTCATTCCACCAATAAGATCATGTTCACTGTAATCCAGTAGTTCTCAATCTTTTTAGTACCGCGACCCAAATTTTCTTCCAAAAATCGCGATCCCCATAGTTTTACATTTACAGAATCAAAAAAGTAAATTTGATCCAGGATATGTATGAAGGGTCGAGTACTAGTGTCAAGAGTCGGTGTGGAGTATCAGAAGGTTTCAGTATAGGAGTAGGTGTGCACCAGGGGTCAGCTCTAAGCCCCTACCTGTTCTCAGTGGTAATGGATGAGGTTTCAAAAGAGATACAGGGTGAGATACCATGGTGTATGATGTTTGCGGATGATATAGTTCTGATAGGAGAAAACCTAGAAGTTGTCAATAATAGGGTAAATGAGTGGAGGTTAGCCCTCGAAGAAAAGGGATTCAGAATTAGTAGAAATAAAACTGAGTATATTGGGTATGATTTTGGACAAAGAGACCAAGAAGTTGAAGGAATGAGGAGACAACTGACAATAGATGGTGATGTGATAGGTGAAGTTGAGAGCTTTAAATATTTAGGATCTTTTGTTCAAAAGGACGGGGGCTTGACATGGATGTAAAACATAGGATTAAGTGTGGGTGGATGAAATGGAGAGAAGCATCGGACGTGTTATGCGATAAGAGAATTCCAATGAGGCTGAAAGGTAAATTTTTATAAAAGTGTAGTGAGACCAACTATGCTGTATGGTTCAGAGTGTTGGGCGGTTAACAGGAGAATAGAACAAAGTATGAGTGTCGCGGAAATGAGAATGCTTAGATGGTTGAGTGGAGTGACAAGAGAAGATAGAATAAGGAATGAATACGTGAGAGGTAGTGTTGGTGTAGCGCCAATTGTGGACAAGATGAGAGAAAATAGGCTGAGATGGTTTGGGCATGTGATGAGGCGAGAGGAAACGAATGCAGTAAGAGTGGTTATGAAGATGGACGTTGAAGGGAAAAGAGGAAGAGGAAGACCAAAAAAGAGATGGTTGGAGACTTTGGAGAATGACATGAGGGCTGTCGGTGTGTGCAGAGGAGATGTGATTGATCGAGTAAAGTGGAGGTGTAGGACAAGGGTGGCCGACCCCAAATAGTTGGGAGGAAGGCGAAGCAAAAGAAGAAGATTACTAATAGCAATTGTGTCTTTATTTTTTATCAATTACCCTATAAATATAATCTATACCAGAATGATCACAAGATTTGGCGTGTGCTCGTCTGTTTTCATACAACCTCTAATTTTTTCATGGAGCGCAAATATATCGGCTCCTTCTGTTCCTTGTAAATATAAATTTAGTTCGTTCAGTTTTGAAAATATGTCGACTAAATACGTGAGCTCCAAAATAAAATCTGTATATATAAAATGTAATCCATTTCACTGCCGTAATGAAATGCAGCAAATTCCAAGTCTTGGGCAAGACGCAAAATTTGTGGCGTTCGTCTTGATGCTGGATTTGTTGACGCACCTGTGGTGTATTTCGACGTGCGTTCCGTACTTGTTCAACAACATTTCGTTGTAATTGTACCTCTTCACTTTGAGATCGCCTATGAGAATGTTAGGTGACATAATTACGTGATTGTTCAATTACAAGTAGATGTTTTGAAATGCAAAAATAATAGAGTTGTGCAGAAATTTTTGAATAATAATATTGTAATTAATGGTATACCTTAGAATAAAGATGAAATAATTCATGTATTTCGAATGAAACCCAATTAAGATGACAAAAAAATAATTGTTGCTTAAAAAACAGTAAATTTTAAAGATGATATATTACTCGAAACTAAAAATAGATCAAAAAATAAAAATACGTTAAGAGCTAATGAAATACATAAATCTTTTTCGGATTGTTATATTTTTATTAACTACGGCGTACAGTATATTGTGTGCAACGAAACAATTAGGCTCATAAAATATATCCGATGATAATGAAAACTTATTTTCAAGAGTCAAAATTATCTGATCTCGATACAAAGTGTATTGAACTGATGTCTTGAATTTATGTTTTTCAATATTTGAAAATCCAAAACTATTTCAAAAAGTAAAAAAAAAAATTAACATATGATTGTGGAAACAATGATATTCAAGCGAAAAAACATTTAAAGATGCGTAAATTAATGTAAAAGTGAATATATAATTAGTGATATGTATTTCAATAACATTCGAATGATCAATTTATACTAATTTACCTCTATCATATCATTAATCTGCACTTTCTTAAAAAGTACAAAGTCAATTAAAACCTTAAATTTTATGTTTTATTAAATGAAAACATAAATTCTAAAGAATAAAATTTATTACATTTTCCAAATATGTAAATGTACAACGAAATTAAAGAAAAGAGTCAAAATTATCTAATCTCGATACATAGTGTATTGAACTGATGTCTTGAATTTATGTTTTTCAATATTTGAAAATCCAAAACTATTTCAAAAAGTAAAAAAAAAATTAACATATGATTATGGAAACAATGATATTCAAGCGAAAAAACACTTAAAGATGCGTAAATTAATGTAAAAGTGAATATATAAATAGTTTAATATAAAATCATGTGAAGGTAATCTATTAAAAGTTAAAGAATACGAGTTTCAATAACAAGAAATTATGCACTTTAAAAATTTAAGTGAACAGCTGTTACATTGTAATTTTTTTACGAAGCATCGATGATGCGAGGGTATTTACAAATTATTAAAAAGAAGTAACAATTATTGAAAAACTATTGACAATGATTATGTAAACTATTGATAATAATTTATGTATATAAGTCGTACTTAAAGAGAGATTCATTTACAAATCACATTTTTCCAGTAAACTATAGTAGCATATATTGAAGCATCGGAAGTAGACACACGAACGAAATTCAACAATCAGCATTATAACGACATCGGAAACATCATCTAAAAAAGAAATTTAACTCTTATTAACATTATAAGAAATTATTCTATATCAAATACTCAAATAGAACCATGTGTAGTGCTCAATTTGAATGTATTTCAATAACATTCGAATGATCAATTTATACTAATTTACCTTTATCATATCATTAATCTGCACTTTCTTATAAAGTACAAAGTCAATTTAAACCTTAAATTTTATGTTTAATTAAATGAAAACATAAATTCTAAAGAATAAAAATTATTACATTTTCCAAATATGTAAATGTACAACGAAATTAAAGAAAAGAGTCAAAATTATCTGATCTCGATACATAGTGTATTGAACTGATGTCTTGAATTTATGTTTTTCAATATTTGAACATCCAAAACTATTTCAAAAAGTAAAAAAAAAAATAAACATATGATTGTGGAAACAATGATATACAATCGAAAAAACATTTAAAGATGCGTAAATTAATGTAAAATTCAATATATAAATTGTAAAATATAAAATCATGTTACAGTTATCTAATATTAGGTGAAGAATAAAAAAAAAAAAACAAACTTTTTTTAACAATAGAAAATAATAACGTGACAATCAAAATAACATTTTTTTTTTTTTATTTTATCAAATTCTACGTTTTCTGATTTTATATCTTCAAAATCTGATTTATTATCTTGTTCATTATTTTCTTCATTGTCCATAGTTATTAGTTTTTTAGTATTCGATATCTGGTAAATTTCTCCAGTTGTAAGCAAAATACTTCTTTAGTAAATTGTCTATTATTTTGTATACTTCCTCATCAATATCAAAATATGTGCGTAATAATAATAACGTTTCATAAAATTCCCGATACTGTTATAAAATATTTTAAAACTAGTCACTTTAGCCAGATTATCACGTTGATGACCAAGGGCTAAATTTGGGTGTTCTTTAAATAAACCATCTCATAAAATGGCTTTTATTTAAACATGAACTCATTGTATCTCATAGTAATATATTTCATAATATTATTTATCAAAAAATGTTCGGCTAAAGGTCATGTCACATTTGTGTGACATCAGGTTTTTTCAACGATTATCCTTTACAGAAACCTGATATCACACATATGTGATATAATATTTTATCTATAGAAAAATCAGTAATCACCATCGCATAATATTATTATATTTTTTTTTTGTAAATAAGTTTTTGACAAAAAAATTATACGAAATTCATCTCCAATAAATTAACGCTAATAAAAAATGATTCGAATATAACCACTTGTCAAGAAATCATCAGCTAGTACATCTTAAAGTTAAAAATTATATTTATAAAAAAACACCAACATCAACAAATGTTAAACTTAATAAAAAAAACTCAACTTCAATGTATGAAATTAAAAAAAATAAACAAATTACTTCTTGTAAAATAATTAATCAACAGAGAAATGTTTGAAATAAAATCAAATTAACAGTTAAAAAATATATAATAATAGATAGATTTTTATCACTAGGTAGCAAATGACCGAAGTTTAACAATATTATAAAATAAAACAAAATTTTGTTTAAAAATAACAAGGAGTTAAATATTTTAGTTCCTAAAAACTATTATACTAAAAAAAATCTCAAAATAAAAAATAATTACTACTTGTTAAAAATAATTTTAGTAACGAATAATTAATATTATAATAAATGATAAATTTTAAAACAAGAATCAGGACATAAACCGATTGCATTCCCTTTATCATCCTTGCATGTACAACAAACAAAAACAGTATTTTTTTGCAGTTTACTCTGATGACAAACTCTACATATTTTTCTAATATTTACTTTCATAAGATTATGCGTTTTTTGTGATGGTCTTTTATGAACTACACGTTGATTGTATGAAATACCAAGTCGTCGCAACACATTTTCTGAATTCTAAGTGAGCCATATTTTGACGTGCATATTATACAGTAGATTTCCATTCCATAAGCACATATCCATGAGGTGAAAAAAAAAATTTTATATACCGCCGTAAACATTTTCTAGGTGTAGGATAGTAGCTGATCATTTTATCAGCCCTGTCAACACCAGACATATTATTATTGTAATCAACAATAATATTAGGTTTCATTTTTTTCCGTCCAAATTTGTCTGTGACTTCTACAAAATCCACTTTCTGTTGGATAGAAATCATGCACAAATCAAAGCATTTTAAGTAGCAAAAAAAAAAAGAAGCATTTATTAATTTAATTCTAAATAAAACAAATTTCATTAATACATACAATTAAATATTAAAAAAGGAATTTACGACCATATATTTAGTCAAGTAACTTTCATTAAAACTAATTCTATTGGGTGCTCATATATTTCATATATTTCATATATGATCCGACGTTGCTAATTGCTCCAAAAAAACATTCAAGCGAATCTTGGTTGAGGTTACGTGGCAGTTATGATTTGATCCCCACTGAACCCAACACTTTGTACAATGTCTGAAACGCTGAAATAATACATTTATTTTTGATACTGTGAATGATTAAAAAAATTAATTCAGAAAGACAAACCTCTTATTGTAGTCATCCAATTGTGTATTGTTGGAACAGACACATTTTTCCATTTCTTCCTACAAATCTCATACTATCGAGAACTTTCAGACTGTCTGCCCAGAATTGATGATGGAGTGAATTTTTTTTTACAGATGTTCTATAAAAGTTGCCATTTGATGAATCAAAAAGATTATCAAAAAACAAACAAAGATATGCAGTGTGTTGAGCATCTGAACTGATTATATTACGAGCTGTAAAAATTAAAAAATATTATTTTTAATAATTTATTATTATTGATCACAAATTTTGCTAAAAATTAATTTTATTGAACATTTTTTCATTATGAAAATGTGTTAAATATGGAAATTGTTAATATTGTAAACATCATTGCATGCTAAAAAGTTCATTGTTGAAGACACTCTTTGGGAAAAAACTTGTGTGGCATTCTTAACCTTCATTTTCAAAATTTTGTATGGTATAATATGCTGGTCAGTAAGACGTGGCAATATTTTGCAGTCAGGAATAGCATTATCTACATTATACAAATCAACCAAATGTGACCATTTTGCACATTTCACATCGTTATTAATGGTGAACGTCATAGATGTGTACTAGTTTTAATCTTTCATTATTCTCCAATTAAATTTCATAAAATTGGTCGTCGTATGGTATTTCATTTTTAATGTAATATGACCTCGTTTCTTGATTTAAAATTTTAATAGCACCACAATTCGCACTCCCTTGATCACTTATAGTTGCCACAACTTTCAAGCCACATTGGTGAACACAGCGTATGACCTATTAAATTTTTGAAGTAAACAAATAAATTTAAAAGTACTTATTTAAAGAGTAAATAAATAAATCTATTTACTTGTTTTAATTGCCGAATCAATTCATGTTGTGTGGTTGCTCCTTTGCAAAAAGAGTAGGCTATTGGTTGTTTGAATTTTTTTTTTATTCCGCGGATCATAAAAACCAGTGCATGGTCAGCAATATTCTGATTTTTATAAGAACCAGTGTCAACAAAACCATCAATCTGGTCTGTAACTGAATCATATGAAAATCCACTTGACAAGCATACTTCATCAAACAATATTGAGCAAAATCTATGAAAATAGTGAAAATAGACGACGCCACGGGAACAGCTTGACACGGTCGTGTCACACGGATACCGCGATCTCACCCGTCACACTCCTTTGTCTGTGTAACATCATAAGTTCGATTATCAATCGGGACGCCCGAGAGATTAAAAGAACCAGTTTTGGAGACGGCGCACAGTGGTTCAAAAGCAATAAAAGTTGGCCATAAGTGATTTTTGAAAATTTTAAAAAATTACAAACTATTGTAAACAAATACTTTCTATACCTCTTAATGTATTCGAAAATACTTAACTTAATCAAAAAAAAATAACTTTTTTGATTTAGAATTGATGTTTGAATAAGAAAAAAAAAATTTTTTTACCCATAAAATGTGTGTAATTTCGGTAATACTTAAAGTTTATGTACGCTATGAAATGCTATACAAATACAATAAAAATCAGTTTGTTCACTATTATTTATGACTATAGGGATTATTAGAATATTTATAATCATTATTATAGAAATATTATGTCTGTACGATTAATAATTGTAGCGATAACAATTTAATATTTGTTGTAGCTTCAGTTATATCTTTAATAACGTACGATTTTAATCAGTTTTTTCACTGACCTTCACGCCAATATCTATATCCCAAATATCTATAAGGTGTATAGAACCGGTAAATGTTTAGATTAGTTGCCCATTACTGAATAAAGAGTAATTGAATTGTAATAAAGTGCAATCGAAATCATAAACAAAATTGTTGTGTACGGTGCGCGTTCTGTGTCATTTATTCACTATGGACTTAAAACCTATTATAAGTCGTCTAAATATTCATGAAAATATTTATAATTGTGGCTTACAATCTTCAATACAAGTTAAAAAAAATATTGCATTTCAATTTGTTATAAATATTTTTAAATTTGACGTTAGTAATATTGAAGTTAATGAAGCAATTATCGATATTAAGAAATGTTTGGATCAAAGTTTTTTTAACCGGTAAATATTTATAATATCTATATAATAAAAAAAAATTGTAAATGACATATTTAAATATTTTATCAAATAAAATACCTAGGTACTTTGTTAAATGGAACAATGCTCGCAGAGAAAATAATAGATTTTTATTGGACAATAAAATTTGGCTTGAAGCAAATATAACATTTTTTCAAGTTACATATGTTCTTTGTAACAAATAACCAGGTAATTTTTACAAACTATTATTATTGTAGCCTAGATAGTTTTTTGAGAGTAATGCTTGCGGGTATTGGAAAATACTTTTTAGCTGATTGTTCAAGTTATTGTGGCCGTCCAGAAGTTCCATTTAATGATTGTAGTGATCGATCGAAGAGAAGAAAAACTCAAGATTTGCTCGTTAAAAATAGTACAGAGGCATTAAGTTATGCAACATCAATGGCCTTAAGGAAATCGGGTAATGAAGATGCTGCTAAACTAGTAAAAGAAATTACAGTAACTACCCCCAAAAGAGCGCAAAATATTAGAGAAAGTTGGAAATGTAAAAAACGGACACAACTCCATCTGTAATGTCGACAGATGAGGCATTATCATTAATAATTACAGCTTCCTTATCAAAGTATCAATATAATCAGCTACGAAGTAATGCATTAAAGCATAATCATAACTTGTATCCTGCGTATAACCAAGTTCTTGCCGCCAAAAAAAATGCCTACCCTGATAATATATTAATAACTGAAGAAAAATGTGAGGTAATATAATAATAATAATAATAATAACCTATAGGTTATAACCTAACTTAATTATTTAGGTAAGGTATATTTTATATTTTGTATAATTGTTGAATTTTATTCTAGGTAAAATTACAGTCTCTTTTGAATCATACTGCTCGGAGAATTTTAGAAAGTATGTCTATTACTTGTAATAATAATACAGTTCTGCACTGTAAATGGGGTTTCGATGGTACCTCAGGGTTTTCAGAGTATAAACAAATTTCGTATAGTGGATCTAAAGACGATTCGTTGTTTGTAACATCAATTGTACCTATTCGATTAGTAAACCAATCGACAAATGATGTAATATGGCAAAATCCTACGTGTTCTTCAGTCCGATATTGTAGACCAATAAGACTTCAATACGTAAAAGAATCAACTGAAGTATCACAAAACGAAGAAAAATATATAAGTGAACAAATAAAAAATCTTTCTTCGTACATAAGTGACTTTGGGACAGTGAATTTCAACTTGGAACTTACAATGATTGACGGAAAGGTATTAAAAAAATATTGTTTTGTATTTATATGTAATATTACGAGTATTATTTAATTTTATTAAATTATAAATATAGGTATGCAATGCTATAAATGAAAATTCGTTAGTTGTTTGTTACGTGTGTGGTTTAAAAATATCACAAATGAACAATTTAACTTTAATTAAAGAAACAACAGAGGTGCAATCAACATTTAAGTGAGTACTTATATTAATTATAAATGAAATCACATAATTCTGAAGTTAAAATAAAACATTTTTAAAGATTTGGTCTTTCAACACTGCATGCCTACATACGATTTTTTGAATGTCTTCTTCACATATCTTACAGACTGGATTTTAAAAAGTGGAAGGTAGTATATAATATATATATATATATATATATTTATTTATTTATTATATTTTATTTATAAAGTGATAACAATCTTATATGTCTGTGTGGTTATTTCAGGCAAGCAAGACGGGTGGATATGATGCAATTATGAAAAATAAAAAAATTAAAATACAAAATGAATTTCGTGAGAGGTTGGGTTTACTTGTTGATTTTCCAAAACAAGGATTTATATATCTGCAGAAATAACTGGTATCGACAAAAACCTTATTATTCGGTTTTATATTATTCTCCAGTGTTTATCTAGCGGTTATAATATTAATTTTATCAAATTTGGAAATTATTGTTGGGAAACTGCAGAAATGTATGTACAATTATATAATTGGTATTATATGCCACCTTTCGTTCACAAAATTTTATGCCATGGGTCCTCAATAGCAAAATCATTTATGATCCCAATAGGACAACTCAGCGAAGAAGCGCGAGAGGCAAAAAATAAAGACATAAAAAATTTCCGTGAATATCATTCTCGTAAAACATCAAGAATTGATACAAACACGGATATTTTTAATCGTTTATTATTATCTTCAGATCCACTTTTAAGTAATTTAAGGGAAGTTAAAAAAAAAAAAACGAAAATTACATCCTCATGTAAAACATCTCATAATTTTAGATAGTGATAGTAGCGATGACAATTAATAAAATTTATTTTTTTTATATATACAATAAAAATGGTTTGAATAAAAAACTTTTGAGTATAAAATGTTTTTAAATGTTTTTATATATATTATATATTGTTTTAGAAAATGTAAGACAATTTGGAGTTTTGGCCACCTTTTTTTAATTTTGAACCACTGTGCGGCGATGTGTCACGAAGCGTTCGCGGACGGTGAGCCGACCGCTGCGAACGACAAGTTTTGTCTGCTTTTAGCCGTCTTCGTGGACCTATTATTTCTTTAACGTTTTGCGCAGATTATTTTGTTGTACGTTATATATTATTGTTCTCTTTATTGTTCTTTAATTAATATTAATATTTCATTTTATTTTTATTATTATACTTATTATAATAATTCTTATTATTATTATATTAATACTAATTTTCATTATTATTATTATTACAATAATAAAACTCTTTTTCTTATTATTATTAATTGTATATTGTGGTGTGTGTGTGTGCTTGAACCGTATTAAATTGGCTCCTCGAGGATTCGCAGGTACGAGATCAGCGAAATCGTGAGTACATTTAATTTTGTGTCGCATGAAATATTTGCTTAACAGGATTTCGCTTAATCGACAAGTACTAACTTAGTTTAATAGTTAGGAAAAAACCCGATAATCGTGAGTTGACAGCTAACGAGTGTCAGCGTTGACGGAAAAAGTATTTTAATTGCACTTAAGTTTTATCTTCAGTTTCACCGACGATTTTCGGTGTCTAATTAAATAAATTTCCAGCGCGTGTACGTATCGACGATCTTCGTGCGCGTAAACCGGTCATCACTCGTGTTCAACTCGTGCGCACGCGATATAATTGTGATACACTAAAATTCGCGTTCGTTATTTAGGGCCGATTTCACCAAAAACGCTTTAATCGTGATTAAATTAGTTTTGGATTTCACCACGTTAATCACGGTTCCACTAAACACGATTACGGTAACCACGATTAAACTTTGTAATGTCGATTAACGCCACTATCAGATGGCTGTGGCGTATGATAAGGTGATAACAAGTATTGATTTTTCAAATGTTCTGTTTTTTGTTTTATTTTTATTATTATTTGAATTTTAAATTAAAAATTATGAATAACAAACGAAAACGCGATCATAGTTTCGAATA
Organism: Sipha maydis; assembly: GCA_034509805.1. Lineage (NCBI taxonomy): Eukaryota > Metazoa > Arthropoda > Insecta > Hemiptera > Aphididae > Sipha > Sipha maydis. The sequence continues at coordinate 63,263 of JASXSY010001483.1, read as the reverse complement.
TTCTGAAAAAGCATTACTTGTAAATCTTGTCACTGATCACTTCAAAGTCAAAGAAGACCGACAGTGTAAATATTAAAATGAAGAATGCGGAATGGGTCAAAATCGCCGATGAATTTGCTGCAGGATCCTCTATTTATTCAAGAGACTCCTGCAGTCTAAAAACGTTGTGGGAGAACTTAAAAAGAAAGGCCAAGTTGGCGATTGCTGCACAAGCAGATAATCAATATGGCACAGGTATTATATTTTATATCGTTAAACGTCATGCAATTATTATTATTAATTGTTATTGTGTGTTTTTCATAGGAGGAGGAAAAGCCAAAAATATTCTATCGGATCCTTTAGTTGATACAGTGATAAGTCTCATACGTCCGCATGTTGGACCATTCAAAAACCCTTATGATGACAATGACGATATCGTGAGTCAATCTGGTACGTTTATTTACTTTTTTTTTCACTAACACATTATTCAAAATAATTATTTTATTATCATAAAATGTATAAATTGGCTTGCGGTTTAAGAAACATTTTCAATGTAACAATAATGAACAAAAATTATTACTGTTATTATATGATAATTATTATATTACATTATATTTCTTTAATTTCATCTCACAATCATTTAACATGCAAGGAAATTATATATATATATATATATATATATATATATATATATATATATATATATATATATATATATATATAAGCACACAATCAATTGTACATGTGTTATAATATGTCTATATAATATTATGTAGGTACTAAAATTTTAACACATTACAGATATTTATGATTTTGATGAAAACATTGTGGAAGAAGTAGTTGATATGAGTGACAAAGTAATTTAGTAAAACTATATATATATATATATATATAAATATATATATATATTAGGGTGGCCCTTATATAATAGGGGGTTAGGAAAGTTAAATATTTTTAATTTCTCACCCGCCCAATTTTTTCATTACCATACGAAAGTTATATGGGTTAAATTTGGTGATGATTAATTACCCCCTTCAGGTGCCGCAAGAGGGTTGAATATTGATAAATAGGGTAGTTTTAGGGTTGTTTGATTTAATTAAAAATATATCGCATTAGACATAAAATTGTATAGAATCTAAATTGTAGATTTAGATATTGTCTATAAATAATGATCTTACAAAATTTCTGGTAAAACTAATATTTTCTGTGAAAATTAGAATAAAATAAAAATGATTACCTTTTTCTGAAAAAAAATCGAAATTTTCAATATATTTTCTATATGATTGCTTTCATGATAACATACTTACGAATCTTCAAAGATGAAATAAAATTTAATTTTTAATAACTAATGTACTAAAGCTAATTGTACTATTATTGTTTTACATTAAGAAATTAAACTTTAAATATACAAAATGTTAACTTAATCTTAAAAAAAATAAATAGTTTACCTTCATAAGTACATATTAAATATTGATGTCATTAAAAATAAATAGTGGTTCAATAGAGTATTACAATGTGAAAATGAAATACGTTACATTCAAATAAAATATCTATTTATTATTTAATGTATTTTTTTTACAATCAGGGTAATTTTTTTTATAATCATTAACAACTTGTAATAGAAATTGTTTTTGATTTTCATCTTTCGTCAATATATTATTGTATTCTTGAATTACATCATTTATGACTGATAACTCTGTTAAAATATTAATTCCTTTTTTATAGTCTTCTCTTTCTTTCCAACTATCCGGGTGAAAATCTATGAAGTCGGTTGAAATTTTAAATCTTGAAAAAAAGTTGACTGTTTCTGGTGATACAAATTCATGAAATTCTTTTTTTATAAATGTTTTTATATCCTCTTTACTCAAAACAATTTCATGTTGGCACCCGAAAATCAAAAAATGTTGCGCAGGCCGCCATTAGGTATTCGTCAAGATCCAGTGCGACTTGGTCTGCGGTAGTCTCCGGATTGATTGGATGGTGAGCGTGGGAGTTTAGGTAGGAGGTTAGACGTATCAGATCTAGCTTCCTGAATGCCCATTCTCTACGGGGTTGATTAGAGCCAGTAGGTTGACGTGCAGGTGTCCGAAGCCGGAACTGTATGTACTTGATGATTGACTCCGCGTTTGACCTGCGGTAAGTCGACACGTTCCCGACTAGCAGATTGAGGCTGGCTGCCAGATCGGACAACTGATCACCTCTCCGGTCGTTCCGCTCCGATCCCCACTCCTGTGACCATGCGTTGAAGTCCCCACCGATAATGACTTGTGTTTGAGTGTCAGTAGACCGAACCAACTGTTCGATATCGCTGAGGAATGCTACATATCTGTCGTCTGAGTCACTGCGAGAGTTGTAGCAACTGTAGACTCGTACTCTTTGGATCTAAATCCAGGCGAAGCCACGCCCTGTGCCGCTCTGTTCAATAGACGAGTTAGCCGCCGCTGTGAGTGTGACCGCGCACGTGCGGTCGTCACTACTGATCCAGTTTTCATTTTGGGTGGGGTGCCAGTTGGGCTCCGAGATAAGGAGGACCTGGGCTCCCCTCTGCGCTACTGTTTGATGCAAAAGGTTCTGGGCTACAGAACTCCAATGCAAGTTAATCTGTATGAACTTAATCGTTTGGCCGATGGGTTGTTAGCCATTTTAGAAGCGGCTTTCTTTCTGGCGGCACAGGAGCCGGATCCCGGTCGATGGGGGACTCTGGCTGCGTTGATGCGGTTGCATGCAACGCAGAGATCGTTTCCGGCTTCGCATTGCTTCTCCTGGTGACCGTTTTTACTACATCGACGACATGTGCATTGCCGCGTTCCATGCCCGAAACCATAGCATCTGAAGCAGCGTTGAGGCTTCGGTATTTGCAGTCGTACCCGGCACTGCATCCAACCGACGCGGATGTGAGAGAATTTTGGTGCAGCCGTTACTGGGACTACCCCGGTGGCCATTTGCCGGCCGTCCCTCATGGGCCATAGGCCCGTGATCTTGATACCGTCATCGGAGATGATCGCTTCGCCTTTAATGGCCACCCGGAGTGCAGCCAGGACTTCTTCCTTGGTCGCTACCACATCGAGGTCGACAATCTCCACCTCCGTGGTCTGCCTCAGGTGAGTCACCGCGGATCCGGTGATGGATGTGGAAAGGTTTTTACATATCACTCGTGTGACTGCATCGGCTTTAGCACCTTAAGTGAGCTCGACCAGTAGATCTCCCTTCCGCGTCTTCTTCATGAAAGTTACATGCGTGCCGAGTTGCTCGAAATCCACGTTCGTGGATCGAGCTGCAAGCACGGCTTCCTCGTACGTGAGTCTCTTGCCGACCTTGACCAAGACCGCTGCAGGTTTTAGCAATGGCCTCTTGCTTGGTTGGGTGATTAGCTTCGACGGCGGTAGATTATTCGTCTTTCGGCCTTCTATCAGCTGAGCTGGGTAAGCGGATGCGATGGGTTCTTTAGCTGGGTCGTTTTGTTTCCTGTCCCTTTTGTTGTTTGGCCTTGCTGGAGTCGATTCCGTTTCCATCGGCGATTGCTCGTCAACAGGGATTAGGACCGGAGTAGGTATAAGATCGTATTCCGTTTGAATGGCGATGTCTGCTGTGGTGGCAACTTCCATTCTATGTGATTCGGTTTCCTCACCGTCCGATCTGATGTCTTTCACCTTTTTCCGGTTAGGTGACCGTGGAGCTCTTCTAGTTGCCAAACTCTCCATGGAGAACAGTATGCCCCTCATGATATCCAGAAGAGGGTTTTCGTGGGTACTCGAGAGCGCGGCGATGCCGCATTTCATAACCGCAATCATGCACTTACTTACTAGACCCTCGAGGGCCTTAGTGAAATAAGCGTCTTCTTCGTTCTCCGGGGTCATGGTCAGAGAGCACTTTCTCTTCAGCCTTGAAGATTCTAGAAGCTTGACTTCCAGCCGTGGTTCTCCCTTCCTCATGGCTGTGTTAGCTCCAGACGTTATGGACCTTGCAGTATTGTCGGTGGCATTTATAGGAATTTTAAATTGTATGTCTGAGCATTTTCCTCCTAGAGTGAGTTATTAATTATTTCTAGTTTTATACAATTTCTCCATTAGTTTTTTCATAATTTTTTATAGTTTTTTTTTTTATAATTTTAACAGTAGTCGCGATAACCGATAAGTACCTCAGTATTATACCAGGTAGATAGATTTGATCTTGGTGTTAAGCCTTTAGATATTATGGAAATTGCTCTAAGATTTACCTAAACAACTATATTATCAAAAAGTTCATCATCGAAAAATAAATTAAAATAACTATAGGGGAACCCGGGGTAGAATGGGGATACGGGGTAACCGCTGTTTTCGATAAAGATCATAACGCATCACTTAGAGTCGTCAAAAATAGTAATATTTTACCTCTATTTAATCATAGATAACGTTGTCATAATCACAATCCACATATTTTTTTGCATATGTAATATTCGTTGTTTCGTAGCAATTTTTTACAAGTTTCGTCGATTTTTCACTGCAAGTCAGTGGAATTTATTATTATTCAGTCACCCGTGTATTATAGACATATGAGATAATACACTAATGTTAGATTGTTATTCTTGTTTACATCAAATAATCACAATTTTTGAGATAAACTCGTAGTTAAGATATAAATAGTATATTGGGGCACAAAGGAACGGGACAGAATGGGGTATATTTTTGTAATACCCCATTACGCCCCATTATTTTTTTTATATGTTTTTGAGCTACTTAAAGTAAAATGGTACGAAATTACGTTCGAAAGTAGGAGAGGCTAAAATGGTCAACTGAAAGTATGGACATAGCTTATTCTGTTGTACTCAAAAACGAAATGGGTTACAAAAAAACTGCTCAGCAATTTGCAGTTCCGCAGACGACATTGGAATTATATGTAAAAAAAAAAAAAGAAAATCCCGATTTCGTTATTGATAAAACCAAAGGAAAATATAAATATGTTATTAATGAACAGCAGGAACTAGAATTAGTTGATTATTTGAAGTCTATGGAAAAAAGACTTTTTTGTTTGACAATGTTAGATTTTCGTAAATTGGCTTATCAACTTGCCAAACAAATTGATTGCTCTCACCGTTTTAATAAAGCTGATAGAATGGCTGGTCAGGATTAGATGAATGGTTTTTTATTACGACACCCAGATTTGAGCTTAAGAAAACCTGATGAAACTTCTGGTGCTTGTGCTATGGGTTTTAATAAAGTAGCTTATACTCAGTTCTTCAATTTATTAACTGGGTGTATTAATAATTATAAGCTGAATGAGAATAGAATATATAATAATGATGAAACTGGTATCACAATAAATCCAAAGGGACAGGAGGGGTCCCTGGATTTTGTTGGGCTCGGCCCGTATCGTTCACCCCACCGTGCATTAGCGCTCGGCGCTAGTTACGAGGAGGTGCCGCAACGGATAGCTTGGCTCACTCCAGGCGGATTTTCGCCGCTCCCCGCCGATCTGCCGACTCTCGTACCGTGAAAGCCCCCGTAGGGACCCCGGGCGCCCGGTGCTTGCCCGGTTACTATCCAACGTTACCGTAAGCCCCATCGAGTCTAACCTCAGATCGACCGAAGCCGAACTCAGCGCAGCGGAAAGACACGTAAGACGCATGCCGTCCTGAGCTAACTGCGCCTCCCGATGTACCATTCGTGTTAGCGTCAATGGTAGGACATGCGGCGACGGCGGCCAGTCACCTCGCCGTCTACCGTATTATTGGAGGGGACGCCGGCCGGCCGTTATCACTGCTCGCGCTCCCCGAAGGGTATGCAAGGCTTCTGTGAGACGCGAACCGGACGGACGCCATCTCGCCGCCATCACCGCTTCCGCCCCCCGAGGATAGCGAGAGGCTGACGTGATAAAAGATCCGCGACATTTAGTCCGGTGAAAAAATATCCTGTATCATAAAAATCCGGTGCAAAAATATCCGATAATTTATTTTTAATTTTTTTAATAATTTAATTAGTTAATAAATTTAATAAACAATAATTTTATTTTTAATAATTACACAAATGAATTTAATATTATAATCGAACGTTTTCTAAAAACATGTTTATATTTAAGTAAAAGTTTAGTAAAAATAAAAAATAAGTAAAAATATCTATATAAGTCTTTAAATATTATATTATATTTTTCATTATTATAAGAACAGTACAGACAGAAAAAATATCGATCAATTATTGAAGCATTGGATGAAGTTTCAGAAACCACAGATGATTCTTTAATTAAAAGTGAAACACATTCATTAGTATCTGAAATTGGTAAGTATGAATTTCTTAAAAGTTTGTGTGTTTGGTATAATGTACTGAAGGAAGTGAATATTGTTAGTAAAAGTATACAAGGTCCAAATACCAACTTAGATACATATGCAACATTACTCAATGCTCTTATTAAGTTTATAGATAAGTACAGAGAAACGGGATTTAATCAAGCTAAACTTGAAGCAAAAAAGCTTGCTGAGTCTTTGGAGATTGAAACAGAATTTAAAGTTCCACGATATCGAAAAAAAAAGTTATTTGAATATGAAGGAATACAAATTTTACAACAGATCCAGAAAATGATTTTAGATGTTCATACTTCTTAGAACTAATGGATAATGCAATTCAGTCTATAAAAAAAAGATTTGACCAAACATCATATTATAATAACATTTTTGGATTTTTATATAAAATTGGAAAACTTCGAACGTCTACACAAGAGGATTTTAGAAAGAATTGTAAGGATCTTGCAATGTTTTTAAAAATAGGCGATAAAAAAGATGTTTCTGAATGTGATTTATTTGACGAACTAATGATTTGCCGAAATATTGTGGATGAATCAGAAACACCGTTGCAAGCTCTGGGTTCACTAAAAAAATGTAATGGAGCTTTTCCTAACTTAAGCATGGCTATTATAATTATGCTCACAATAAGAGCGAAGCTTCTTAAAACTTAAGCTCATTAAAAACTACCTCAGGAGTTCAATGTCACAAGATCGCTTAAGTGGTCTGGCAACTTTAGCTATTGAAAAGGAATTGGCCGAAAATCTAAATTACGAAACCATCATAGAACATTTTGCAGTCAAAAAGAGTAGAAAAATTAATTTTAAATAACAATTTAAGTTTTTCAATTATGACGTTTGTATTAAATACAATTTAAAGTTTATTATAGCAAATTGGTGTTTTTATATATTTATTCATCTAATTATATCATATTAAAAAAAATAAAAAATATATATTATTATATTAGTTACATGGTTATAATATTATATTGTACGTTAAGTGATAAGCATAAAGAAAAAAATGTGTAACGTCAACAACAAAGATCATATAATATGTAAAAATTTTTTTCAGACCTCTCAGGAATATTTCGCCTAGGGCCTCGCAAAACCTAGCGCCGGGCCTGATGGTCAACGGCGTTAGGATCAGGAAGGCAACGGGAAACCACTTGATTATTTGTCCCTAGTATGTCATAATGACAAGTGTGAATGTAAGTGATGCAAGTAATAATCATGGTATTCGGATCAAGCCAAGATTCGGCAGGGGAAGTTATAACAGCTACAAGGCTTCCCAGGTCGTCAATATGCGAAATCCTCGTAAAAAGAAGAAGGAAAATGATAACCAAAGCATTAAGGTATCAAAGAAACCAATAAAATTATGTACTTGGAACGTAAGAACAATGTTCCAAGCAGGAAAAATTCATAATGCAATAGCTGAAGTTAATAGACTTGAAATTAACATAATGAGAATCAGTGAGATGAGATGGCCAGGTAACGAACAATGTAGTATAGAAAATCATAAAGTTTATTACTCTGGAAATGAGGAAAATCAACATATTCATGGAGTAGGATTTACGAGTATAGTATCATGTGAAATGTAAAAATATGTCATACAATTTGTACCAATATCAGAAAGAATAGCTGTTATTCAGTTAAGTGAAAATCCAGTAAATATAAACCTAGTACAAGTATATGCCCCTACTTATGACGCAGATGATATAAAGATAGAACAATTTTATTGTACAATATCAGATATTCTAAAAACATTTATGAAACACAAAATGACAATTATTATAGGAGATATGAATGCTAAAATTGGACAAGGAAAAAGTGGCGATCTCATTGGTAATTATGATCTTTATTTATTATGAATTTTGGAGTGGATAAAGGAGATTTGAGAATTATAAGTAATCTATATTGGAATCAAAGAGCAGTCATACGCGTCGATGGAGAACTATCGGAGGAATTATTAATTAAGCGTGGAGTAAGGCAGGGTTGCGTTTTATCACCGCTGTTATTTAATATATATTCGGAATTTATTTTCCGTGAAGCTCTAGAAGGAATTGAAGATGGCATTAAGGTTAATGGGGAATGTTTAAATAACATTAGATACGCTAACGATACGGTAATTTTTACAAATTATATTGTGGGGTTACAATACTTAATGGACAGAGTAGTAGAAGTAAGCGAAAAATATGGCTTGATTCTAAATACCAAAATAAAAAAGTTTATCAAATAATATCAAAAAATCATAGGGGGATATTAAATAATTAAAAATAAACGTATAGAACAAGTACAACGATTTAAGTACCTTGGAACAACTATAAATGAAGATTGGGATCATTCATTATAAATAAAATGTAGAATTGAAAGAGCTAGGGAAGCATTTCGAAAAATGTTGAAAGTATTCAAGTGTCATCTCTATCTTTTGCTACAAAAATCAGACTGTTAAGGTGTTATGTCTTCTCTGTATTATTATATGGAGTCGAAACCTGGACATTAACAGAGTTGACATGCAAAAAAATTGAAAACCTTTGAAATGTAGTTGTATAGGCGAATGCTAAAAATGTCATGGATAGGTCAAATTACTAACCAATTGGCACTGGAAAGGATGGGTAAACAGAAGGAACTGTTAACTACAACAATAAGTTGGAAGCTGGAATACTTTGGACACGTTTTAAGAAATAATCAACGATACAATATACTACAGCTTATATCACAAGGGATGATAGAAGGAAAAAGAAGTGTCGGAAGGAGACGTAGATTTTGGCTTAAGAATCTCCGTGACTGGTACAATACAACATCAATTGATTTATGTCAGGCATCACTAGACAGGAATAGCATAGCTAATATGATATTCAACATCCGGAACGGATAGGAACTCACAAAAGAATTATTATTATTGAACATTTTAGTAATTTAACTTTTATTTTTTTAATTTACCTTTGTTATTAAACATTAGACCAATTAATTAATAAATAATAAATTATGAGTCAACCTGATATTTTACTGAATTATGGATTCAAAGGTATTTAATATGATTGTGACTTTAAAAATGATAAGAGAATATAACTTTTTGAAAGTGGCCACGTGAATAGTGTTGCTGAGTACAACTAAATGGGTATATAGTTCAGTCAAATTAGGTTTTCAGCTCGGAAAAATTCCCACCTAGCTGAATTTTGGTACACACTTTTATGACATTGTTGTAAATAACGTGTAAAAAGTCGTCATTTATATCATGTACGCGTCAAAGGTTATTTGAGATCAAAGGTCACGAAACTTGACTTTTTTTTAATTTCTCACTTTTTATGAGTCGTACAGTAAAAAATTTATGTTATAAATTGTAGAGGAAGTAATTATCTACAAAAAAGGTCATATGACATTTTCGCATAAAAGTTATTTGAAGTTTATAAAAGTGTTTGCATTATAAGGCCATCAAAATGCACTTTTAATGAAATATGAATATTTGATAAAAACAAGTAGCATTTGCGTTAATATCTCGCTTAATACTGGTTATACAAAAAAAGATACATATATATCCAATCGCATTTACGGTACACGAATTTTAACGTTTACCATACAAAATTACGTTAATATATATTATGTAACATGTGTATAATGTGTATAATAACGATAATAAGAATGCGTTCATTTCCACACCACCATTTGAGGTAGAAGCACGGCGCGTTTTTTTTTTCATGGTTCATCAGTAGGCCTAATCCATGTAGTCAACAATCATATCATAGCAAAGTTATTTAATAGTCAAAAAAAAGTAATAAGTATTACATTTAAATTATTATTAATCATCAACTTCGCACTCGTCTTCTTGGATTTCTTCTTCTTCATCATCTTTTTCATACTTTTCTACATTATATGTATTGTCTTCTTCAGATATGTCCGCTGACAAAAAGTCAAGTGGGTCTATATCGTACATATTGTCATCTTAAGCTTTGACAGAACTTGAATCGAAGCATGACTGCCCTCGACAATGTCCACAAATAATCAAACATTTGACACCAATTTTTTTGCAACTGCAGTTAGTACCATAGCCTTTTTTACAGTTACAAAAAATCATATTAATCAATTTATCAGATGCGGGTGATAACAATGTCGTTATACGCTCCAAAACATTGTTATTCATCGCTCACTCCCAATATTCTGGGTTTAATTGGTTTCCCAACCAAATTTGTACTTTATAATAAACTTAGAGTAGAAACTGATTGGGTGGCACTATTTGTTGGTGGTAGAGATGATAATTTCACGGGTTTATTGTTTCTGACCAGTTAAGCAAAAATTATGTATCTGTAATTATCGACGGAAACCACTTGTTTTTGGCACCATACATTGCTAAAATAAATTTAATTTCATGTTTGAAAATATCTTGAACGGAGCTAATTTCATTTGTGAACATTGCTGCTGTACTTTGAAGGTCTGGACGATTTTCTAATAGTTTCATAACTTTAACTTTTCCTTTATTAAAAAATGTAGACGTTGTATTACATCCTGTGACAGCGTGCAAAAATAAAATATGTTCTTTACCAAAATTGTAGTGGTCCATGCTATTAGTTGATGAGTATATGTTTGCGTCAATTTATCCTTTACCTGGTTTTAAAAAAAAATTTGTTTTTGCGACGGATTGCGTGCTGTTAGAATATTTAAGATATCTACACCTTCTCCGACATTAATAGTATTTTTAAGGTATGTTTCTTCGATTGTTGTTTCTATAATAAGTACGTCAGCATCGTCCTGAGCTTGTTTTGAAATCATATTAACATTTTCTAATTTTTGTATCAATGTAGAAATAAATCTGTTTTCATTTGATCGATTCGAAAGAAACTTTCTAGACTTACAGGCACTTTCATTGTTTCTTTAAATAAAAAAACTTCAAAAGACCCACTAAATGCCTCAGATCGTTGAAACTATTCCATCGCCTTTATATTTTTACTGTTATCGTTATTTCCTTCGAATACAACTATTACATTGGACCAAAATGTTTTTTTAAATATGCAATATATTTATAAAATATACATAGAAAAGTATCATCTAGATGTCATATAACACGATGCAAAATAAATTCACCATCAATTATTTATGTAGCATTTGAAGTATCCATTTCGAAAAGACTTGGTTTAAAACATTTGAATAATACGGATTGGAATAATAGTAGAAGATCAATAGGAACTGAATTTTTTTAATGCATATGGCATGGTATTGGTGTACAACAAAAAGTAATAACGGAATAAAATAAAATGAAATAAAAATGATAACTGATAAATATAAATAAATAACTAAAATAAACTAGATAAATTAAATAAACTAACTACAAAGTAACAGCTATTAAATGCTATAAGCGTAAAGTAACACAGCCAATCTAGCGCTTCCTTGTTGCCATTGTGTTGACCTGATGTTCCTCCACTGAACTTAGTTTCCGGGCATTCCTCAACAATGTGCCCAATAGTTTGGATCTGTCTACAGTTACAGAGCGAAGAGTCCACCATTTGTGCATCAAATAATTGCACTTGCCCTGTCCAGTTCTTATGCGGTTTAAGGCAGTCCATGATGCACGGAGGAATTCGAAACCTGGAACTAATTGGGTTGGCTCGCTTATGAGGTGGTTATTTAGTACTACTCCGTCCTTCCAATGTAAATTCTATAAGTCCCCTTCTGTGTTAGTACTATTTTTTAACGTCCAAATAGGATTTCTAGATTTCAGTCTTTTGTTTGGTGCGTTATACAAGTCATCATATATTGTAGGGGTGGCCAAAAGGTCGATCGCGATCGACTGGTCGATCGTGACATGAGTTCGAGTCGATCGCGACTTCCTTTCAAATTTTTTCGAATTCTTTTAGAATAGAGTTAAAATATTTATTTATTTTCTATAAATTTTTATATCTTTGTTTAACCCACAAATAAATAAATTAAAATAATAACTACTAATAAAGGACATACCTATATGGTAATAATATATAGTATTAAATAACTATGAAAAACGAAATTATATATTGAAATCGAAAAGCTATGTAGATATGTTGTACATATTCTAATGTATTGTAATGTATTCTTCCGTATTGAAATAATAATATTTATCGCTTCGTATAAATTGATAAATTATTTATTAAAATACGTGTTATGTAAAATTATTAAATTATAGTTATTATTACTTATTAATATTTTAAACCAAATAAATAAAGGAAGTATATAAAATAAATTTTTGTTAGTTACAAACAATTTTTTTTTTTTTTTTAGGTTGATCGTAACAACCTAGAAAAACTCAGAAGTCGATCACAAGTCTTTAAAGTTTGGCCACCCCTGATATATTGGAAGGCTAGGAGAATTTTGTATTTTCTCAATCATCTTTTGTTCTGCCTACGCACTTCTGGTGGAGCTACATGCGATAGCACTGGTAACCATTCTAACTTAGTTGATTTGACACATCCTGATATAATTCTCATTGTGCAATTTAGACTAGGGTCATACGAGCGTTGGAAAAACGGACGTAATATGCCCTGTTCACACGAACGTCGAACGTGCGTGCGTTGACCATAAATATAAAATTTTATAATTTCTATACATCAGTTTTTATAGTTCGTCATTTTTCGTCGTGTCAATGAATGATGTAGAAATCGCTATTTTTGAGATCACCACCTTAAAGTATTACGAAAAAAAAACGCATACAGCGAAAATGGTGCGTTCATCTTATAAACAGTGAAAGATTGTTAAATGGTGCATTTTATAATTTATATAACTGTTTAAGAGCCGATAACTCGAAGTTTTTTAATTATTTTCGTATGTCGCAAAGCTTATTTGATAAATTTTACAATAAAATAAAACCAAAAATAACTCGATAAGCTGACGGACATCGTATAACGGACGATAAAATAAACGGACGTCGCGAGTGTGACCAGTGATATTTAAAATAATATTATACAACAACGGACATTATAACGTCCGTCGTAACTTCCGTTTTTCCAACGGTCATGTAACCCTAGCGTTATTTGTGTGTCGACGTTTTTAGTATGCGTACTCCTAGTCCATACTAGGGCGCAGTATTCTGCAACACTGTAAACTAATGTTAAGGATGAAAATTAGTAGGACGTTTGCCCTACATCCCTAACTTATTCCAGCCAGTATTCTGATGATATTATTTCGTGTTTTCAACTTGTCTTTAACCTCTTCTAGATGTTGTTTAAAGGTTAATGATTTGTCAAGCTTAATGCCAAGGTACAAACAATTGCGACTGACTTACCCGGGTTAAGAGTAAGATGCCAGAATTTAAAAAAAGTGCGTACTTTAGCAAGGTCCTCGTTCAACAAATTTTCCACCTCTTCGAAAGTTCCAGCTTGGGCTACTAACCACAGGTGGTCTGTGTGAATAAACTTCCTTGATATAGTTTTTGTTACATCAGCTGTATAGACATTGAATAGGATTGGAGAAATAACAGAGCCCTGAAGGAGACCATTCTGTAGGTATTTATATTTATTAACATGTCCATTTAGATGTACTCGGAATTTCCTGTCTACTAACATGGATTCAATGAGTCTGAGGGTCATTTTACAATTCAGAATGTTTGCTAACTTCAGGAGCAACCCACGCTTCCAGACCATGTCGTATGGTGAAATCTAGGAATACTGGTCCCGATTTCTTTCTTTCTTGAAACCCATTTTCGACATGTGTCACCATTGACAGTACTTGTTCACAGCAACTTCTATTTTATCTGAAACCTGCCTGCTCCTTAGGTAGGGTGACTTCAATTTTCATTTGTATCCTCGCCAAGAAGACCATTTCAAATAGCTTATACACAACGGACAACAGGGGTGACGCGGTGCGCGGGGTGTCGAACAAATACTACACGCACTCGTCGAGTTAAAACAACGGGCGGCACAAATATAATAATAATAATAATAATAGACACCAAAATAAACAATGTGTTCAGTATATTAATTTTAGATATGTATTGTCATTCACGGAATATATAAGATCACAGATACAACGATAAAAAAAATAATGAAATGACGCACTATAGGATCGATGATAGTCGTTCCGCGGTGTCGGAAAAACAGAACGATTCAAATGCCGTACCGGACGGACGTCGTCGCGACCGCTCTCGTCTCATTTCCAGTGATGGATGGGAGACGGGGTGTCATGACGATGTTGCGTACCGCGGTCCGGTGGTTGACGAGTGATATTAAGACGCAGTCGGCGACAACCGTTTCGATAACGGTAGCCGCACGGGTCCGCGTCAGGGGGATAGGTCTATAGTTTTTTTGGATCGTTTCCTAATGTACCGGGTTTCAGGATTGCAATCACCTTTGCTTCACACTATACTTTAGGTAGAGTAGTTGTGTTTTTGACATATGATAAAGATTGGTGAGCCTTTGGTCCTTTGTGCTTTATGAACTCTAGTAATACCCCATCTACTTTACCATTCTTTAAGAGACTCAGGGCCGTTTCTATGTCTGCAACATTAAAGTCTTGCATGATTTCCAATATTTCGACACAACTACTAAGTATTGTCTTGTATTCGTACCTAATCTTTGTTTTTTCATACTTTTTAGGTTTTATGTTTGAGGTTTTGAAAAGGATGTTTGAGACATAATTCGGCGATACTTTACTCTCTGTATACGAGGGCTGCGCGGCACCCAATTTAACTGAATTATTATGCACTTTAACAGTGCTTTTACACTCAAAAGCGGGAGAATTCTGTTTGCTCGCTTGAATTTAAAATTATCAAATTTTAATCCAACCATATTATTCATTAAGTTTTTAGCAATGTTAAAAACATCGTAAAAATTAATCTCATCATTACCAGTGATTCCATTTGATAATGACATAATTTTATTCGTTTGTGGGAAAGGATTATTGATCGTTTACCATTCAATAATTTTGTTTACGTCGTCATTATCTTTTTTGATACGCAAATCATCAATATGCTGATCGACAGTATTTAAAGAAATATTGCAAAACGCTTCTATATTTTTACATATTATATTCAAAGCATACATTCCATAAATACATTTACTTAAAATTCTCTCTTGAGTATTTCTTCCTCGCGAAACTCCTCCTTCAGTTTTCATTGATTTCATTAGGGATTGCTCGATTACCATATCACTCCAGATTCCACAATTAAATTTACTACTGCGTCTAATTGATAATAATCCATCTGTAAATATTTTAAACGCCTGTTCATCCATATTATTTTTTAATTTGAACATATCCTGCAGATATGAGCAGATTATGCATACAAAAAATTACAGAAGCATAGAAAAAAAGGAAGCATTTTTTATATAGCCTTCAAGTGTTCGTACCAATATCCAAGTTCTTCAGATCTACTAAAATCTTTAACAATAGATACCATATAAAAATATTGTACTCATAATTTTTCCGTTGGTCCTCGATTTTGTATTATTTTTTTTAAATACCATTGAACAGTTCTATATATGGTTGAAGTATAGCGCTAGAATCTTTTACATCTACATATATAACATTTTGTGCAATTATTTGTTAAATATAACGTTTCATATATTCGTCAGTAAGGTCATCAATTTCTATATCTTTAGGAAAAAATGTCGATAACGCTAAGAGTCAGTATTACAAGATATGATTATATCTTCGGTTACCTGACCGTCCGTTTACGCCTCGGTTAACGATATAACCGTGGTTTTCGCTTTTACGGTCCGTTATCAGAAAAGTAGTATTACAATACCCTGTTGGAGTTCAATTCCGTAATCAACTGTTTTGACCACGGTTATCAAGAAGATAATAAATTACTATGTTCCGGACTGCGAATGAATCAAGTTCTGTTTTAAATTTTAAAGTTTTTTTAAGTTAAAAAGTATTATTTTACATAATTAAAAATCATGGATAAAAAATCTTCCAAAAGTAAAAACTTTAGTTTCGCTGAAGAAGAGAACCTGATGAATTTAGTTTCAAAATATTGGGCAGTTATTCAGTGCAAGACCGATCATGTGAATAATATGTAAGTTTCTGTTGTTTTTTTATAATAATTAAGAATTAGCCCATTCTTTTTTATTTATTGGTCCAAATATTACATTACAGGAAAAAAAAAGAATACTGGGCAAAAATTGAATCTGAGTTCAATGCAGTCATTCCAAATCAATTTAGACCAGCGAGTGTGCTGAAATATAAATTTGAAAATATTTGTAGACGAGCTTAGAAAAAAAGAGTAGAAAATGGAAAACAATTAACTAGTACTGGTGGTGGAAAAGCTGTTCTTACAGAATATGTTTCTGCTGATGAACGAGTTTTGCTCTTTTGGGTAAAAGAGCTTCAGGATTGATTTCCAACTGGTGTGACGATAAAGGTAGTAAATACTAAATACTTAGTTAAAAAGTTAATTTAAATTCATTTAGATTTAAAAAGGTGAGAGTAATATTAAAATTAAAACATTGCTTAGTCAGGTTACTTAAAAGATTTAAGATAAAATACATTATACATTATACTATAATGATTGTGTTAATGAACTATGCTTTCATTCTTATACATATTGTGACTTCTAATTTCTCTAAATACTAGTATAAATAGTTTATTGAAATTAATTCTTGATAAGACAATGTTATATCCTACTAATTTATTACTTTATAAATTCAATGTGTTATTTATTTTAGTGGTTGTTTCAAACCCTATTCAAAGTAAAATAGATGAAGTAGAAGAAGTGTATCACGATGATGATTTGTTACTAGAAAACACATTCCAAGAGCCAACTTCAGATAATATTTATCAAAATGAGTCCACTCTACCAGATAAAGATTTATTTTGTTTATATTTTTATTTTTTACTGTACATTTATTTACAACTAGTTTATTACATTTTTAATTCATTATTTTTTTCAGAAACATCTTGTGCAAAATATACCCCTGGTCTGCTAAGGCAGTCAAAATCCGCTCCATTATCTTTTTCAAGAAAACTTAAAGAAGACAATGTTGAAGTTTCTGAATCAGGTTATTATTGAAAAATGTGTTCATGTAATTTTAAATTTATCTCATTGTTCAAATAAACTGTATGAATTATAAATGGTTTTAGGCCAGACAAAGAGAAATAAGGGGTTTCAAGACAAGATAACAAAATGGGCACAAGAAAAAGCTTTACTAACTGAGCAGGAATCAAACTTACAATGGGAAGAAGCAGAATTTAAAAGAGAAGTATGGAGGGTGAAAATAGATCGAGAAAAGGAATTATTAAAAGAAGTAAAGGATAGGATAAGGTTTCAAGCTGAAAAACATGCAGCAGAAATGGAACTACTTAAAACCAACATAAACAATAAATAAAAAATTCAATGTTTTGGAGTGGACATTTCAATTACTTTTTTTATTTATATTATCCATATTCAGTACAAAATCAATAGTATTGATATTTGTTTTATTAATTATATGTAAGTATGTTATAATTTTGTTATTTTTTTTCACTTATAAGGACAAAAAAATTTGTGATATTTACTTTTTTTATTACTCATTATATTATGTAGGTACATTTTATAATTTTGTTATTTTACTTTAACTTATAAGAATTAAAGAATTTGAGATATTTAATTTATTTGTTACTTATTATATTTAAGTACATTTTATAATTTTGTTATTTTTTTTCACTTAAAGGACTAAGGAATTTTTGATGCTTAATTATTTTGTTACTCATTATATAATAGTATATTTATAATTTTGTTATTTTTCTACCAGTTATAAAGAATAAGACTAACTTGTATTATTTGCTATATTAAAAAAAATAAAATAAATAAATACAGTTTTTTTTATATAACAATTTTCTTAATTGCTAGTTTAAAATATACAAATAGATAGTCACAATAAAGAATTAAAATAATTTAAAAAGCGGTTTCTATGTATCGATTGATTTCTTCTTTGATTGTTGATAGCATGGGGTTGTTCAAATATTGTTAGATTAATTAAATTTTCTTGTTCTTCAGTAACTCTAGGCTCATCATCTCCAAACCGACGAGCAATGTTGTGCAGTACTGCTGTAGCCACTATAATAGCTTGTACTGTATCCAAGTTTCTTACATTTAATCCTAAACTCAATATTGGAAATCGTCTCTTCCAGACACCATTTGATCTTTCTACTGGATTTCTAGTACGAATTTGTGATTCATTAAAAGTATTTTCAACGTTTGTAATTGAATTCAATATGGGTGTAATCATATAAGACTGCATTGGATAACCACTGTCAGCTACTAAAACACAATCTTTGAACTCTCTATTATCAAATCGTTGTTTAATAGCAGAGTTTCGAAATATGTTTGCATCATGACTACTACCTGGCCATCTAGCAACTATATTTTGTATTATCAATTTTGAATCGCAAATAGTTTGTACATTCATAGAAAAAAATTGTTTCCTGTTACGAACAATTTCTGCATCATTACCACCTGGAGATCTAATTTTAATATGGGTAAAATCTATAGCTCCAATACATGATGGGAATTTTGCAAAAATCCTGTTTAACTTGACGTATTTCCTCATCAGTGTTGGAAAATTAATGAAATCTGGTCTAAGTCTTGCTAGGGCTTTTGACACTTCTATAATAATTTTACCACCAGTAGTTTTATGTATTCCAGCAAAATCTGCGCAAGTTGCTATGAAAGACCCAGTTGCATAATATCTCAACGTCATCAACAGTTTTTGACTAGGTGTTACTGCATTATTTCTGAAAATATAAATTAATACAAATTTGTGAATAATAGTTTACGTACATTTTTCTACAATATATTCAAAGAAACTAGATACATTTTTAATAATTATTAAAAAAAGAATTATATATTTATCTCTAGTACAATATTTTTATTCTTATGGTTTATCAATTTAGAGAGGACCATATAATATCCATTTATCCAGAATTTGTTACTACAAATTGTATTATAAAATACTTATTAAATTAATATAATAAAATATAATAAATCGATCAAATAAACTATTTTAATACACTTACCTACTGGTTTGTGATATGATTTTTGATTCTATTATACGTAGAATAAACTTGACAGTATCTTTGTTCAAACGAAACCTATTCAAAAACTCATCATCTCTTCATACTTTAAAATGGTCAGGTCGTTTTCGAATAATTTTAGCACGCCTAGGGAAAGCTACAAGTTCCGCTAAATGCTCAAAATCATCGATTGCTTCATCACTTTCTTCGGTATCGGAAAAGTCGTCATCAAAATCCATATAGTCTTGTGCATCCATAGTAAAAATAGTAATATGTAAAATATATATTATTATATAATAAAATAGTTTAAAAAAAGAGTTAAAATAGTTCGTGTAATCGAAAACCATAGACAAGAAAACCGAAAACAAAATTAAATAATATTGTTCGTGGCAAAATGTAGATACTTTTTTTGAAAAATAATCAAGAATGATAATTATATCAAAATAATCACAAAAACATAAAAATTAACAACCAGTCAGATACTTTAACGGTTCATCACATTTTGTAACCAGCCGATATCGTTTGGTAAGCGTAACTGGTAACTGACGGTCAATTACAGAGTGGACCGGAATTTGTAATACTGGTTATTTCATCTTACAGACCGTTAAACACTAATCAGAGTATAACCCATGATTGTAATACTGGCCCTAAATGTGTAATATGTGACCTTTAACTGCTCTTGCATAAGCGTGCCCATCTAACATTTTATCCACAACATTTGGGGCATAAATAATACTAATAGCCTCTTTAAGTCCACTACCTGCCATTAAGTATCCAATTGATCCAAGAAAAGGCATGAGCAAATGAAAATCTCCAAGGCGTAAAATAATTTTTGAAAGTTCTGATCCAGGTTCAGAAGCTGCAACTATTTCACGAGCTTTTATAAACAGCGGTTGGTCAAAAGTTACGATACATGCTTCATGTCTATGTAACTTCATGTTGTCGTGAATAGATTTCAACGTTATGTAAATTGTAGTTGTCGGCTAAGGACCATATTAACGAATAAACTTAATATATTTATTTGACGTATTTCGCCGGTCGTATCACTGTTAATTTTAGCTAGGAGATAAGATAGGAAAGATTAGAGGACATAAAACGAGAAGGAATGAAGATGATGTTCATACATTTACATATAAGTAACCTGGTGTTATTAATAACAGTAGGAATGAAATCAATATTATTTGAGATATATTAAAAACGTTGCAACAAAAAAATAATAATAAATAAGTATCTTAGTGTTTGTCGCGGTAGCCGATTTAACTAAATGCGGTTATACCTCAACAGTTTTATGTGCTGGATACAATAATATGATTGAAAAACAACTAAAATAATTTACAAAGTGGACTATAAATATATTGATCACATATAACTTAATACATTATTTAACACATGAGAACGCCTTATAACTATGTTAGTCCTAGCACAATTACAACAACATAGGTAATAATTATAATATAATAATAATAATAATAATAAAATCACAAACGTGATATTGACAAAATATGAATATTAGCTAATAACAATCACGATATTAATAATAATCGTGGTTATAGCCAAACTCGACACAATATAATAAATTAATTCACGATACGTCTGACCTGGTCGTGGTGGGATGGAAATCAGCAGCCAAGACGACACATATAAATATAATTATGTCGCCCGCAATTGCGATTAAGTCCAACTAAAAGACACAAAAAAAACACGGATCGGTGACACAAAAAAAACAACAAAAAAACGAACGGCGTATCAAAACGGTATAGCTACGAGCGTGATGTTGGTAACGGGAGTCGACCACACAGGCGCGACGGGAATCAGTGTCTTCACGAACAAATTACGTACCGAGCGCGCTCTGGCGTTGTCTGGCCCGAACATCCTCCCCCGCTTTGAAAGGATGCTTTCAAAGAAGTCATTTCTCGGTCAGACCGTATCACTGTGATTACATGTTGTAACAATATAAACTTAAATACATATAAAATGATTATAGAAATAGTAATAATCAAACTAAACAAACACAAAAAAAAAAATATATACATTTTGGGAAATGGCAAGGGATAGAACAATGAAAGAAAGTTAGTTAAGCGTTGTCGGTGGGCATTTTGA
The DNA here is from genome assembly GCA_034509805.1 of Sipha maydis. Classification (NCBI taxonomy): domain Eukaryota; kingdom Metazoa; phylum Arthropoda; class Insecta; order Hemiptera; family Aphididae; genus Sipha; species Sipha maydis. The sequence continues at coordinate 41,987 of JASXSY010001483.1, read as the reverse complement.
CTAGCTTTACGACAGGACGTTTCAGTATCCCTTCTGCAGTCTTAACCGTAACCACACGGACCAATTGGTCAGGCCCTGGGTGGACCTCGGTGACTCGTCCAAGTTGCCACGCTAAGGGTGGTAGTGAAGGGGAATTTATGATGACAACGTCCCCAACGCTTAAACTAGGTTTTTGATGGAACCATTTCTGTCTACTTTGCAACGTGTGAAGATACTCCCGACTCCATCGTCTCCAGAAAGATTGGAGGGCTTGTCTTACTAATTGCCATCGCCTCAGATGATTCTGCGGAATATCGATGATGTCCGGTTCGGGAATTGCCATAATGGGTTGCCCGATCAAAAAATGTCCCGGCGTTAAAACTGACAAATCGTTGGGGTCTGATGATATGTCAACTAGTGGTCGAGAATTAAGTACACCTTCTACACGGGTGATTAGCGTCATCAACTCTTCCAGGGTATACACCTGAACACCAACAACCTTCTTTAAATGTGACTTAGTACTTTTGATGGCGGCCTCCCAAATACCGCCAAAATGGGGCGCTGCCGGCGGGTTAAATATCCATTGACATGGTACTCGAGCGTGAAGTGCCTCCTGAGTGGCTGCTTCTTGAAATAGTGATTTGAGCTGTCTTGCCGCTCCGACGTAATTGGTACCGCAGTCAGAGTAAACTTGAACTGGAATTCCTCGTCGTGCTACGAATCGGTCGAGTGATGCTAAAAATGCCTCAGTAGACAGGTCCGTTACAATCTCTAAGTGTACTGCCTTGGTGGATAAACATATGAACAATGCTAGGTAAGCCTTGTGCGTCTTCGCGTTACGCCGTCGACTCTCCTTGATAGTAAGAGGACCTCCGTAATCCATTCCAACGTTAGCAAATGCTCGGCAATGTTGGACTCTTAATGAGGGTAAATCTGCCATCATCGGTTGAGGAGCGGCGGCTCTGTACCTGGTGCATACTACGCATTTAAATGTGACTTGTCGAATTGCAGCTCGAACGGAGACGATCCAAAAATGCCGTTGAATTAATGATGCTATTAAACGCGTTCCGCCATGCAACGTATTGTAGTGATAGTGATGGATAATAAGCTTAGCAAGTTGAGACAATTTTGGTAATAAAATAGGGTGTTTAGCATCGGTCTTCAAACCCGAATGTTGTAAACGACCCCCTACCCTGATGATATCGTTGACATCCAAAAATGGTGCAAGCTGAGCGAAAGAACTGGGAGTGACGACGGAGTTCGGATTTTTTAACTGGTTATACAACTCCGAGTAATAAGACCTTTGAGTGTACAATACTACCTTGACCAAAACTCGTTCGTACTCTTGCCAAGTGATTGGTCCACTCGCAACTGGCCGTTGTCGAGCCCTGTCGGCAAACCGAAGACAGTATGCTAATACTCGTTGCATTTTGCGCAGCACCGAAAAACGCTGTATGAGACTATCATCAGCCTGTTGGACTAGCAACACGTTTTTTGATGTGCGCTTGTATTCAGGAAGTTCTTCCAAATTTACATTTGATGTGGCAACAACCGGCCATTGACATTCCGGATAATGAAGAAATTTCGGTCCATGTAAAAATAATGAACATGCGACCAGAGCATCTGGTAGCAATCCTCGAGACGCAGGGTCAGCTGGATTTTCCGAGATATCAACGTGTGCCCATTCACATTGGGGAACCAAACTTCGTATTTTAGATATACGGTTACTGACAAATATTTTAAACAGACGTTGTTCAGCTGTAAGCCAAGATAGAACAATGGTCGAATCGGTCCATGCTCGGACACGCGAGATCTTGACTTTATCCTGTAACGTTTTCAACCGCAGTGACAGGAGACGCGACAACAAGAGCGCGGCGCAAAGCTCCAACCGAGGTATGGTTAGTGACATATCGGTGGAGGATGACTTCAGCGGTGCCACCTTTGTCTTACATGCTAGAAAATGTACGTGGATCCTCCCATCCTGGTCTACCACTCGCAGATACACTGCCGCAGCGTATCCTACCTGAGACGCGTCCACGAATCCTAGTAACTGTATATCCTGAGAATTAACTACTGAAATGTGTCGTGGCAGATGCAAGCATGCTAAGTCTGGAAGTTTGGCAATAAAACATCGCCACATTGATGTCAGCTCTGAAGGAAGTGGTGTATCCCAGTCTAATTTGTCCATCCATAACCTCTGCATTAAGCACTTGGCCCAAAATACCATCGAACCCAACGCACCGATTGGATCATAAAAACGAGCAACAGTTGATAATACTGACCGTTTGGTAGGAATAACTTGATCTATCATTGAGTGATACCCGAATGTATCCTGTACAGGGTCCCAATGTACTCCTAAAACTTTGACGGCCTGTTCCTTGGTCGGTTCTATCCACGGTGTTATGGCCCGATCTTCATGACTGATGGTGTCCAGAATCTCGGAACAATTGCTAGCCCATTTTTTTAAGCTAAATCCACCTCGATTTAGCAAGTCAATGATTTGGAATTTTGCTTCTAAAATTTCTTCCAACGTGTTAGCGCCAACAAAAATATCATCAACATATGTGTCAGACAACAGTACATCTTTGACAAGTGGAAAATCGGGTCCATCTTCCAAATTCAGCTGTTGCAGGCATCGGATAGCTAAGAAAGGAGCTGAACTCACACCATATGTGACCGTACATAGCTCATATTCCTGTACCTCATCACTAGGCAGATTGCGCCATAGTATGTGCTGGTAAACTCTGTCTTCTTCATGTATACATATTTGACGATACATTTTGGTGATGTCGGCTGTAAAAACAAATTTGCATAATCGACTGCGCAGCAAGACATCACCGATTTCCGTCTGAAGTTTTGGTCCAGTTACCAAACACTCATTTAGTGAGATACCCGAAGACGCGGCTGAAGCATCGAACACCACACGAATTTTCAGAATTCCATTCGACCGTTTAACCACGGGGTGGTGCGGTATAAAATACTTGCCTGGTTCAGCAGTTAACTTCATGTGCCCTAATGAGCTATACTCGTCCATAAAGGTCCGGTAGGCAGTATATAATTCCGGATCTTTCACGAGACGACGCTCTAAATTATAAAATCGGTTAAGAGCTGATGTTCTGGATGACCCTAATAAGACCGGCTTATCATCTTGACATCCAATATCATCTACATTTGTGGAACATACTATTGTTCGAAATGGCAAACCAACATAAAACCGCCCGGTGGCGTCTCGTTTTGTGGTTCTAACAAACCAATCTTCACATTGCCTGTCCTGTGTAGTTGGCGTAGTGGACTCTATGGGCTCCTCCACTCTCCAGAAACGTTGCATTAATTCGTCAATCGGAGGAGTTGTACTAACTGCCAAAGATGTAAGCGGAGTGTGTGCATTACTTTGTAACGCACCAATTATGACCCAACCCAGCGCTGTGTTCATTGCTGATGGTAAACCTTCTGCATGCATAATGTCAGCCCTAGACTGGATAACGGACGGATATAAGTCTCCGCCAATCAACATGTCTACTGGCGCAGGGTGATCGAATTGCGGATCGGCAAAGACTAGATGACGATAACGATCTCGTATCTCGGCTGGCAAAATCGTATTAGGCATCGTTGACATAATCTGAGGTAAAATAATGACATTGGTAACCTTAAATTCGGGAGCATTCGCTTGTACAGGGAAAAAATTTAAATTGGTTTGACCTTTAACAGTAATAACTGGTTGTTGAGAAAGTCCGATGACCTCAACAGGACACTTCCTCCGAGTCAAACCTAGCCGGTTGGCACACTCTACTGTCACTGCAGACACCTGCGATCCACTGTCTAGCACTGCTCTGACAGTTTGTAAAGCTCCTGTGCTGTCCCGAACCCTGACGACAACAGTTCCTAACAAGACAGTAGTGTTATTATGTGTAACTCCTGAAAACTGCATTGTATTACAGCTTGAAGTGGCTCGTTCGGAAATATTATTTGTCTTATCGGTGATCGAGTTAGTAGTATCATCTGCCAGATGTAGTAACGTATTATGTTTACCAGAACACGTACGACATGTAAAAGACGTAGGACACGCATTACTCATATGTCCGCTGTTCAAACAAACAAAACATAATTGATTTCTGCTAACAAAATCACGACGGCTGTTAATTGGTTGCTTTCGGAATCCAAAACACTTGTATATTAAATGTGGATGTCCGCAAAATAAACACTTTTTTGATTTGCCCGGGGTGGCCACGGCTAGCGATGTCTTCTCGGACTTCCTGCCCTGGATCTTCTTAGTCGTTATTCTGCTTGAATTCTTCTCATTGTTTTCCACACACCTAATGCCAAAATTACTACCCACGTTTTCCAAGACGTTACATCTTTGTAATACGAATTCTAATAATGAGTCCAAATCAGGTATTTCATTTTTAGCGACAGTTGATTCGAATAAGCGCCTTGTGACGGGATCAATAACTCGTGAACCGATGTAGAACAGTAGAAACCCAGCCAAGTCTTTAACTCCGAGAGCTTGTATGGCAGCTACATTTTCCCGAAAGGTGTTGACAAACAATGAAAGTGAAGCCGGGGACTCCTTTGTTAACGGCGCAAACGTAAATAATTGTTCAATATGTGCATTGACCAATAGACGTTGATTATCATACCGGTCTACGAGTGCATTCCAAGCAATATAATAATTGTCAGCTGCAAGTGGTACTGTTTTTACTATTGTCAATACTGGACCTGACAAATAGGACAATAAGTAATGGAAACGCTCGACATTTGAATATAGGTCGTTTTCGTGTACCAAAGAACGAAACATATCGCGGAAAGAACACCACGCGATAATATTACCATCAAATTTAGGTATCTCTATTCTTGGTAAAATGAGTGACTGTATAGACGCCTGACTCTTATTATTGTGTGAATTAGGTATCAATGAACTCGACTTTAAACTTGCTACTATCACATTAATTTTATCACACGTTGATTGCATTGATTCCGTGACGTCCTCGTCAACTTCCGTAAACTGATCTATTTCATTTGCCTCTGCAAGTACTGACAAAACGTGTTGTTGTTCATTATTGAACGTAGTGACAAGTTTATCTAACGACAAAATTCGTGCTTCTAATATAGAACGATTTTCGGAATGAATTACAGCATCCTCAGCTATAATTAATATTTTATTAATCGACCGTAACGCAACGTCTCTTGCCGTTCGCGCACGGGTTAACTCGATTTTTTGCTCATTGTAAATCTGTTGTTGATTTTTCTTCGCCATTGTATTTATAGATGTAGCACCTAATCACCTAACAACGCAAAACCAACAGTACAGGACAGAAAAACAAGATGCTAATAAAAAAAATAAAACAAATAATAATGTCTCACAGAAAATAATGTATGAAATAATCATTGATAAAGATCCGGCTCGAAGGACCAAATGTTTGTCGCGGTAGCCGATTTAACTAAATGCGGTTATACCTCAACAGTTTTATGTGCTGGATACAATAATATGATTGAAAAACAACTAAAATAATTTACAAAGTGGACTATAAATATATTGATCACATATAACTTAATACATTATTTAACACATGAGAACGCCTTATAACTATGTTAGTCCTAGCACAATTACAACAACATAGGTAATAATTATAATATAATAATAATAATAATAATAAAATCACAAACGTGATATTGACAAAATATGAATATTAGCTAATAACAATCACGATATTAATAATAATCGTGGTTATAGCCAAACTCGACACAATATAATAAATTAATTCACGATACGTCTGACCTGGTCGTGGTGGGATGGAAATCAGCAGCCAAGACGACACATATAAATATAATTATGTCGCCCGCAATTGCGATTAAGTCCAACTAAAAGACACAAAAAAAACACGGATCGGTGACACAAAAAAAACAACAAAAAAACGAACGGCGTATCAAAACGGTATAGCTACGAGCGTGATGTTGGTAACGGGAGTCGACCACACAGGCGCGACGGGAATCAGTGTCTTCACGAACAAATTACGTACCGAGCGCGCTCTGGCGTTGTCTGGCCCGAACATTAAGAGTAAGATTAGTAGTGAGGATGCTTAATCACTATGATATTATAAAATAATAAAAATGAACAAATATAAGTAAAATAATAATACAAATTATATATATATATATATATCTCAAAAAAAAACACAAACGTGACCTCACCCTCCTGGAACTAATGACAACCACTGGAACCGAACGAAGCGGGATGGCGCCGTTGATGGTGAGTAATGAAGATTTGAATTTGCCGGACGGCAGAATTACGGTTTGGCAACCACGGCTAAATGCAAACAAATTAAGAGTACTCACCGGACGATGATACTCGAACGACACACACGGACAAGTGGTTACTGACCTCGAGCGTGTGAAAACGGAACCAACGTGATGGAAACCCGAACAAGAAGGTCGGCGTGATGGAGACACAGATAATCAGTTCGCGATCACACGCAAAACGAAAAGAACAAAAGTCACACGTAAGTTACAAAAGAGGCCGTTGGTGACACTTAATTTCTACTTGCGCCCGAAATTTTTATCAGTAGGTGAGTTGCGTCCCGCAAAAAAAGATTCAAAAAGGCCATAGGTTATAGGCCATAGCCTATTTGCGTCCCGGTATACCTTTTTTTATGACCTAATTGCGTCCCGAAAATATCGATATAATCGATATAATAATGGTTATAATAAATTACATATAAATTTACATCATTAACTGTACATTTAATAGCACCACCAGCACTAAGTTCTACACAAATAATTTTCAATGGTCTTGTACTAAGATCCGATAGGTTTTTTCGTTTTGCAAAATTACTTAATTTTTGTTGATTGAGGTGTGTTGTCGTCTGGAGTATGATATTGAAAATGTGAAGTAGGATTACTTATTATATTTTGATGAACATCTAGTTTCATATAGCTTTTAAATATTTTATTCATACACTTCTATCGAAAATTGTTATTGATTAACATTTTATTATATCCGAACTTATAACCATCAATTATTTTAAAACCATTATTCGCGACCAATTTAATTAGAATTACACATTTTTTCCATAGCTTAAAAAAAAATTCGTATTTTATTAATTTAACTTATATATTTTTTTTTTTTTAATTTTATGAGTGGTAATTAGTGGTAATTGCACAACTATTCGTCTAATCAGACAAATCGACCGAATCGTATTGAATAAAAGTAAAATGTAAAAATATAATTCGAGTAAAATACAAAAGATTATCGACGTAATTGCTATATGCCTATATCTTATAGAATCTAACAACCAACAAGATGTATTATACTATATATGTTCCCATGCCTTCTTCACATAAAATAATACCTACATAAGTTATTAATATAATATACTATCATAATATACCTATCACAGATAAATTGTATGTCCATTGTAACTTGTAAGTAACTAATGCACGCACTCACACACATGTACACACTGTATACATGTATACAGTACAATTTATGAACTATCGATTTTAGTGACACAATACTATCAATATTAATGATTTTAGAAGATAATATCGATAAAAATTATATAGCTGACTTGCGTCCCCAAAACGGGACGCAATTTACCGGTCATATTTACTACCTGAAAAATATATCTTTTTTTGGGACGCAAGTAACATGCAGCCATTTGGCCCACTGCGCGACGACGAAATAGTTTTACGGCGACTTGTCCTAGATCGCATTATTTTAGGTTTTAAATATATTTTTCTAATTGTAAAATATCACATTGTAAATATTTTAGTTGAAATATTGTTATATTGTAATTATCAAATAAAAAGAAAAAAAAAACTTAAAAAAAACTTATACTTGGTTAAAAAAAAGTTTACCACTTTTCATCACAATAATCCGAAGATGCATTAAGTGGTCTAATAGCACACGGAGTTAGATTATGCGGCTTATAAAATATATTTAAACTATCTAAAACTGAATTTTTAAAACTTAACTTTTCTATTTTATATTGTTGTGTTAGGTTATATTTTTTAATTATTTCATCTGTATCTTTATAACAGAACATACATTTTCTTTTTAAAATTTGAAATATTAAATTTTTCCAATAATTATTTATCAATGGGGGCCTATTTAAAGTTAAGCTATGTGATTTGAGAAAATTATGCCATTTTTTGTGACCATAGTCAGGATATTTAACATAAATTTTTTCATATATTATTCTTAGTTTAAATTCTATATCAAAGCAAGCAAAATATGCTATTTCCTCTAAAATAAAATGCAGATTAAAAAATTTATTTTTCAAGTATTCGTGAATAAATTCATGCTGAAATGATGTATTATTAATTAAGTGATATTTTTGACAAAAAATAACCTTTCTATTGTCACAGTCCGGGCATAATCTATTTATTTCACAATTAATATTTCTATCGCAATTACCAGTAGAAAAATTATACTTACCTTCTCCAAAAATAAAATCAGCTAATTCGCTCACTATAAAAATATAAAAAAAAAAACATTCAAATATGATTATTTATGATTTAGCTAATTAATATATTTGGTTTATTTATTCTTACATATTATTACATATTCAGATAAAGTTTAACTAGGAACATCAAATTAAGTAATATATATATTAGCACAGATTTATGTAATAATATATAATAATAATAGTAATGTATAATAATTATTATATTTTGTGTGTATATGATTGTGATTACGATTTTTGATTCTTCTCTTCAAATATTTACTGTTGAAATAAGTATAAAATTAATTAGAATTTAAATTGTAGATGGTAATATAAACTCAACGAGACAAACTAATTATGACTTCAATTAGGTATATTGTTGTTAAAAAACAATTTTCACAGCTGCAGGTTATATATAAACAATATGGCCCATACGGCACACATAAAATACAATTTATAAATGTATATAATGTAAATAAACAATTTTCCTATGACGGCACACCACAGTGTATATAAATAATAATGAATAATTAACAATGTGGCCCACACAATAAATGATAATATGTATAATAATTATTAGTCTTTGGTGACTAGGCCCGTCGGTCTTTAAACAAATGAAACAAATATGGTCGACCAATACTCGCATGTGATTGTGTCTCATGGCGGATTTCATCTCAACGCGACCGCACCAGAACTGTGACAACAATTGCCTAAGACGGCACACCGCAGTGATAAATAATGATACAATGAAAAAATGTCACAGTTGTTACGGGCATACATAATGTTATACATAGAGTTCAATAGAGTACCATAGTGTCAAAGGCATAGGTAGAGGATGTCACAAACTTTATTATGGACATCATTATCAAATATAATGTAAATTATAATAATATCACCATATTAGGGTTGGGAAACAATGACCAATATGTATATCTTGTCACGGATATAGGCACAGTAATCAGAATGTGTGTGGGATCATATTGAACGAGAATTACAATTATAATCAATATAACACATATAATATTATATATATATATATATATATATATATATATGGTTAATTACGATAATATAAAACTCTAATTGCGAATTCACGCATCTGATGATTCACATAGGGAAAATGCACCATTGACTATATCCTGGGAAAAGATGGATTAAAAAATATTAATATTCTTTAGACCACAGAGACCACACATCCTGGATCTCTGCGTCAGCGGATACGAATTGGATGTGAGATATCACAGACACTTCCTTGATTCATTGTAGAGGTCGGGTATATATGGGACCCGGGAAAAGACCCATTTTTATATATGTTTTTAGTCTTGTTACGTATGTACCTTCACGCTACTTTATTTTATAATTATTTTGGACTTAGAATAATTTTATATGTGAATTAAATATTGGACTTAGAATTATTTTAATAAAGTTATATTTTAAAAGTCTAGAGTTCATTATTTCATATTATTTAAATTATCTAACATTGATTGAGAAGCTGTACACTTGAGGACTCTTCTCTCGTTGCACTGTCCGGTACTCCCATCCAAAACACAGTTACCAACGAAGACGAAAACCTTTCTGCAGACCGAACGATGACATGAATGACAAAACCACGCTATTCACAAAGCGACCACTGGTAAAACTAAAAACTATGACGATTAGTACGCTAGACAATATCTGATTGCCTTGAACAATACTATACCAGACGGTCGATTCACAAAACGGAGAGTGACGACTACGTAGTTTCACAAAAAATTGCTGCAGACACAGGAACACAAGAACACTAGGATAGGTGTGCACACCACGAAAACGAAAAACGTGCTGACGAAATTTACCACGAAGGCTCATGCCGTAATGAAGATAAAATGCCTCAGTGCCACCACATAAACTGAAAAACACGCAAACTTAATGTGAAACTTGTGGCACTGAGTACATGACTTTGACCTTTAATGAAACATAACCGAAAACATATTTGAACATATTTGAACTTATTTGAAAACAGGAAATAACGAATACATTTTCATGCGACTGATAACAGTGCGACCACACTACTGGCCGACCGCACGCGGAGGCATGCCGCCACCGTCGATCATTGCTGCAACAGTGTGACGCACCGTTATGTCGCACGAAAATTATAATTTTCATGATAACATGAAATAAAATAAAAATAAAATGTAATTAAACATGTAATGAAATGTTTTGTTTGCAGCGCAAACATGTAAATTTTTCATTGTCATTACGTTTAATGTAGATAATGCTCCCTCTTCTCTATCCAGTACTTCTTTTTCGGTCTTCCTAGCCATGCAAAATATACTATACAATTGATAACATATCATTATGATTATTATGAATGAAGTCTCGAGTCAAAATCAGTTGAATCCCATTTTTAAAAAAGCAGCTACAGTCTATAAAGTCCACTCATTCTTCAATTTACACTTATATATACATATATATATATATATATATATATATATATATATATATATATATATATATATATATATATTTGGTAAATCGTACTGAAAATGTAAAATTAATTAAACGCAACTGGTTAAGACAATTAATTAATGATGGTGATTAGTGTATACTAGTATACTACGTACGTCTTGTAAGTGTAATAAATAATAATAAGCCTAATTAAGTTAATGAAAAAATAATTATATTATTAATTATTATGAATAATGGTAGGTAGATATATGAAATATTATGTATCATGAGTTCAGGATGTATGATATCAAAACGATTAAAAAATGTTAGGAATCTGTAAACATTGCCCAAGTGACAAATGGCATTGGGCATCATAATTCAATAATATTTTTGTATATGAAGTCGGCTATCTAGTTATTATATATATATATATATCTGTGGTGGTAACGGGTCGCTGGGGAGGTGGTAATTGTATAATTTCCTCATGATAACGTAATCGGTATTATCAATTTAATCATATTTTAGGCGGCGCGCGATAACCGATCGTGTTATTATAAGGGAGGTGATGGTGGTGGTGATTGGTCTCGGCGGCAGTGGAAGAGGGATTGGTAAGGGTGTGGTGGTGGTGAAGGTTGGTCTCGGCAGCGACAGCTGTAGCTGTGTGTATGGGTGGTCCAGAACATACCTTTTCTTACTACTCATATACTCATTTTTGTTTTATTTTATTATTTAAAATATAACTATGTATTATTTATATTATATGAGCATAAAAAAGGTTCGACTTTGATATAACTAATAAAATAATAAAAAATAAAATAAAAATTAGTCAACGGTTTGTATTCATAAATTAATATATATATATTAATAAATAGTTTATACATAAAAATAAAAAGGAAAAAATAAATAAATGAATTTTTAGCCTGGAGTATTATTATTTTTATAATTATATATATATTTGTAATATACGACCAGCTTCGAATAAAAAATTCATAACCAGGTATATAAAAGTCAATAAAATCGTGACTTAAAACGAAAAAACCACCGTTTTATTAAGCATTTATTTATTTATTTCTATGTATAAACAATTTATTTGTTTATTAAAATAACACGCAATTAAACTTTTTTGTATGTATGTATGCATATAAACTTACGGTTTAGTTGATCTTCAACAGTTTCGAATTCCATTATTGGAAAGAAGTTTTTGTGCTTTAGAAAACAGTTAATATGAAAATACGTATATGAATACGTGAATGACGGTGATAAACACTCGAGACACAAACGTGCACTAGAAATGAACGTTTACGAACGAATGACTGAAACTACCGTCGACACGAATAGTCTTCGTGTCACACGTTTCTTGGTCTGGACGCGGCTTAAGGTATATCGTATGTATACAATATATATAATGTAAATATGCGTAGTCCAAACAGATGCGGGTGTGCGCAGCGTTTTTCTATTCAAACAGGCCATCTGACGCTGGTGACCGCATTCTATTGACCTTATTGTATTGTCATTCTATTGAAACCAAATTGTATATAGAAATGGTTTTTTCAAAATGTATTAGACTTCGATCCTCTGCCCTTTCTTTATGTGCTGATTGGTTTCGTTTGAGTCCGATTGTGTACAGAAACGGTTTTTTCAAAATGTATTAACCTTCGATCCTCTGCCCTTCGTTTATGTGCTGATTGCTATCGTTTGAGTTAAGCATAATTTTTTTATACGTCTTTTTTAATATTAAAAAATATTTTATATTTTTTTGATGTGTAAACATCTATGCTATCGGTTTGTAGTACGACCTTCTTGGGAAATTGAGCGTCAGGCGTAAGCCATGTAAATGTAACTGGTTGAGTGTGTGTGTGTGAGGCTATTGCGCACGGTCTTCGCGCAGGCTACCCAACATACGCGGCGTCGACGGCGGACGTCACGGGCGGAGTGGGGTGGCAACACCGATTCATTATTATTGTTAATATTATTTATTATTCTCGTTAACATATACGCGCGAAATCGTGTTTGTAGCGTATAATAATATTATTATACACTACTCGTTTTGTGCGTCGTCGTCGTGTCCGTACGAGATATTATTATATTACGAGGTATTGAGTAACTCAAACATTACTGTGGTTCATCAATTGAAAAAGTAATTACTTTTAATTTAATTTAATTAATAATTTCAATTTTTAAAACAACGTTAATGCTAAAAAAATCAAAATGTTATTGTTTCCTTTATCCATAAAATTGCAGCTGTATAATACATAGGGACTGAGACCGGAAAGAAAAAAACCGGTTACAGAACCTAAAACATTGTATAAATTAAAGAACCGAAAATAACTATTATTTAAAATTTTTATAAGTCCCTAACCAAAACCGAAACCCTTATATAAAACCGAAAAATTACCGGTAATTAGGGTTTTTATCGGTTTTCAATTATCTAGTGAAGTAGAAATAGGTTAGGACATAATTTAGATTTTACAAACAAGAATTATATTTTATACTTTTATAGTTTTATAATACACAGTAGGTACCTACATACGTAATGCTATATTTTGACGCCGGCCGCGTCGCCCGTATATCCGCGACAATGACGGCCGACGTGCGACGATGGTCGATGATAACATCGATAACGGATAATTTCTACTGACACAACTGTAACGTGCCTCGAGTGGTTTGAGGACGCTACGATAATGTTATGATTGAATAGTACTTCTAAGTGTTTTAATATAAGTTTTATATAATTTATAAATGTGCATTTTTATTATCGTACGACTCGAGAATATGCATATCATTATTTGTTAGTAATTACATCACAACCATATTACATATTATGGTGCATGTTACACAACTCACAAGTTATTTTTACTATTGAAATAATGACACTGGGTTTACGTTGAATATAATTTTATTACACAGTTCACACCACACGTATCATATTATATTATATTATATTTATTATTATTTTACTCGACATTCAGTCGTTAACGCAGTTGCACACCACACACAGCAGTCTATCTGTGAGTTGTGACAAGTTCATATTAAATATTAATTATGGGCCGTCATACATTGTCAACAGTTTACGAATATTTTATCATCTAACTACAAACATTGAAATAAGCTCTTTTCAAGAAGATACAGAAAATAATACTGATTCAATGCCAGGGTTAAGAAGGAAAAAGAAATTGTGCATGTCTTATTAAACCTTTGTAAACTATGACATTACAAATTACAATATATACTATTATATTAACTTAAATCTTAATATTACAATTTATTATATTGTAATATAATATAATATAATATAATTATTAATTATTTTTATTTACTTTGCATTTTTATCAAAACAAAACTCTGAATAGATTAATAAGTCCTAAACTTCTAAATAGTATATTTTGTTAAATTATCAAAGTCGTACTACAGCTAAGATGTTTACACATCATTCGTGAGTACAAAGGCATTCGTATGTTTTTTTTTTTGTGTTTTTTTACTATTCATTTGTGATAAAATAATTAATTCGAAATATCAATTCTACCCGATATACATTTCCAAATGAATAAAAACTATATACAACGTGTATACGTTTTTTAAAATCTTAACCAAGTGCAAAGAGAAGCCGGAATTGGCATATTATTTTCGACAGTTACAGGAGAGGACAGCCGAGGTTTGTGCAGTAAGTCTGTTATAAAAGTTAAAATGTCTATGTTGTTGGTAGGTAATAAATTAAATGCAACAATTACGTAATAATATTAGCAATGTATTTATTTTTTTTTTTAATTGAATTCTTTCTTTTACAATTTGGCGTTATATTTGAATCCATTAGTCCAATTTATCATTTTCACTATCACTTCACTATCATTATCACTTTTCAACTTTATATGAATTTTTTTTTTGGACACATAAAAAATATTATCCATCTTAAATTGTACAGCCATCCATTTTAGATAGTCATTTATTAATATTTTATTTAGAACTTACAGGGGACAGTTTAATAATTATATAATAGTTTTTGAAGTGAATACTTCTTATGCGACTCGGACCCGTTTAACGCTTAACGTAAAATGCTCCTACTCTTACCTACTACGCACCACTCTTCTTATGATCCCCACTTTTCTTTAGCTGGAATCATACGGCGCGAGTGTGAGTGGAGCGGTATTGTCGACCTTGACGTGCGGTCTGATTGGTGTATGCGCGGGCGCGCTAGTGCGTTTCTTCCCGACAATATTGTATGTTTCTGTATTCCGCGCCAACAGATATCAATATTATCTATAATCTGTGCCCGCCCCAAAGGAAAATTAGTGCAGTGCGTCTTAAGCTGAGCGTCCACTTTGTCGGAGAGATCGGCGCGGCGCGGTGCGGATTTTATCCGGACACCCGTCCATATAGCGCGGCGCGGCGCGATAAGATGTAGTTTGTTATCATTTTATAAGTTTTATCAATTTATTTTGATACATTACTTTATTTTATTATTTTTTTTGTTGAAGTACGTTATTTGTTTTATGTTTATATTATTAAACTATTAATCTTACATAAAAAATGGAATCTTCTGATTCTGAAGAAGAAATACTATTCCTTGCTACGGTGATAGAGGCAGAAGAAGAGGAGCAGAGATCAAAAAAATTAAAGATGTGGGTCCATGAGATAAATTCTAAACGGCACGACAATACCTTGAAACTAACCGACAGCAAACGAACATGGAAAAATCCGACCGCTTCATCATCCATTAGGTCGGTGAGCCAGCGCGGTGCCGATCTCAAGAAGTCGCCGGAGCTCTGGAGAGCGGCGCCGCTCCGACCACCTAGTGGACGGATTTGTATTAGTTAACAGGCATTTTATTATATTGCCGCGCGACCTCTCCGACCTAGTGGACGCCCAGCTTTATCTAATCCATCGACGCGTCGTTTTTAATGTGCGTGTTGCCGTGGTATATACACGCTCCACACTTCATGCGCCGTATAATCCCGGCTTTATTAATTTACTTAAACACATTCTCAAATGTATCATTAATATGAGTGACATGTAAAAGGTTGAAGAATGTAAAAATAGTAAATCAGCCAACTAACTATAAAGTGTTCTTTCCTTTGATATTACATTCAGAGCCCGCGCTCTCCCGAAACACGTTCAAAAAAATTGTAAAAAAATATACTTTTGATGGCAGTCCGACAGCGTCCATATTGCCACATGCTCCTGCGGTACTTCTTCTTCTTCTTCTGCCTTGTCTTCCTCCCAACTATTTGGGGTCGGCCACCCTTGTCCTACACCTCCACTTTACTCGGTCAATAACATCTCCTCTGCACACACCGACAGCCCTCATGTCATTCTCCAAAGTCTCCAACCATCTCTTTTTTGGTATTCCTCTTCCTCTTTTTCCTTCAACGTCCATATTCATAACTAGTCTTACTGAATTCGTTTCCTCTCGCCTCATCACATGCCCAAACCATCTTAGCCTATTTTCTCTCATCTTGTCCACAATTGGCGCTACACCAACACTACATCTCACGTATTCGTTCCTTATTCTATTTTCTCTTATCACTCCACTCAACCATCTAAGCATTCTCATTTCCGCGACACTCATACTTTGTTCTATTCTCCTGTTAACCGCCCAACACTCTGAACCATACAGCATAGTTGGTCTCACTACACTTTTATAAAATTTACCTTTCAGCCTCATTGGAATTCTCTTATCGCATAACACGCTCGATGCTTCTCTCCATTTCATCTACCCGCACTTAATCCTATGTTTTACATCCATGTCAAAGCCCCCGTCCTTTTGAACAATACTCTGTTTTATTTCTACTAATTTTCAATCCCTTTTCTTCGAGGGCTAACCTCCACTCATTTACCCTATTATTGACACAGGCTAAAGTAGGTTTAAATTTAAGTTATTTTTTAATAAATTTAATTTTTGTTTTTTATTTTACTTGATAGAAAGTAATGTAATCATCGGTGATGAAATTTCTGAGCAGGTTAGCTGCTTGAGTGAGCAATGTTTGGTACTGGATCCAATAGTAAGTCTTATAAATTGTAGTTAAAATATTTATTATTTTGCAGTTTAAATACTTGATGCATGTTGGTTAATGTAATTTTAATAAGTTACATGCAAATTGTGAGGGTTATTGGTAAAGATGTGTTAATTTAAATTATGGGCTTACATAAATAATTAAGAGGATAGGATGTATTATTTTTAAGAAAGTTATGATCTTTTTGAAACTGTTGAGACAACACACGTCCATACGATGTTCTTTCAATATAAACTGAATATTATAATATAATATTTATATTTATACATAGATGTAGTTTTTCAATATTTTTTTTTGCTTTACAAGAAGAATTTGAAAAAACCAGAGCGGAAATAAGACGTCTTAAAGATGAAAATAGAAATTCAACAAATTAGAAAAAATTGAAAAAGAAAAGAAGTTAGCTCAGCTGGAAGTTGAACACCTAAAGAATAATGTTCAAAACAGTAATTAATTATCAAATACTTTCATTTGTGATCACCAAATTATGGCTATAAATAAACCGTCTCGAAAGTGGGTTAACAAGACTATTGTCAAGGGTTTAAAAATGAGATTTGCCTTAGGTGTACACGGTAATGATTATCTTAGAGAAACAAAATATCCATTACCTGCTTATAGCACGTTAACAAGAAGACTGCGTCAGTTTAAATTACATTTTGGAGTATTTACTGATTTACTTGACCCACTCAAACATAAAGTTTTCTGTATGGAAGAAAGTTATAAAGTTTGTTGTATGTTAGATGATGAAATGGAAATCAGCCCACACATAAGTTATAATAAAAATCGCCGTGAAATGTTTAGAAATATAACCATCGGAAACTCTACCAAAATCGGGAACAAACTACTTGTGGTTTTAATAAGAGGTGTTAAACATACTTGGAAACAAATTATAGGGCTTATGTGACAGATGGTGTTATTGATAATGAATATTTCAAAAATTTTATTTTTGAATGTATTAATTTTGTTGAGAGTTGGTTGTGGTATTGGCCCTTTATAGGGCATGGGATATATATTTCCCACTTGCGAAAAAAAATTCTTACACCCTGAACGTGAAGGTAATATTTTTCCCACTTATTTGAAAAAAACCGTTATTTTTTTCTGTATATGATAGTATCAGTTACAAATATTTGGTAACATTTTGAATAGGAGTAATAAATCGATAACCGTCGAAGTGGGAGATTATTATCCCTTTGCCCACAGAGAATATTAATTTTTTCCCTCCAATATTTTTCCTATCAAAATAATTATTTCTTTTAATTTTAACAAAATAAGGAGATATACTTATAATCTCTTTGACTTGGTTTTTATAATCAATAGAATTTCCCGCGTTTTTATATGTAATTATGAAGATTGCCAAATATTTACGGTGTTATCAAACAACAATTAAAATGTAATTTTTTTTCTGACTCGTAAGTTGATATATTCAGCTTAATACCATCAATTACATTTTTGGTGAATATATTTAAAGTAAGTACTGAATAAATCAGTAATTTATACTCTTTTCAAAAGTCTTGTTTTCGCCTATGCCGATCCTACGATTACGGCGGTTATCGGCACCAACTCGCGTATTGTATTGAGAACGGGAGCGGAAGGGGTTACCCACACAAATGTACAAAGTATATTAATAATTTTACGGCCACTGACCGTACGGCATATATTAAAGGACAATAATATATATATATATATATATATATATATATATATATACAGGGTGTTTCACGATGAACTGACAATTGCAATAACTTTTGTTCTATTGAACATTTTCAACTTTTTTTTTTTTTTTTAATTGTCAATTATCATCTGCGCTATATTCAAAATATTTTTCGTTTTTTTTTTTAATATTTTCTAAGTCAAGTTGAAAAATTAAAAATTTTTCCATTTGATATTTAAAAAAATCAAAATAGCCATTTTATTGATATGATACTGTAATCGAATAATCTAAAATATTCAATACTCAACAAACAACAGTCATTAGGTACAATTAATACAACCGCATATGTAATATAAAGTATTTAATATATTATACAATAACAAAACAACATTAACTAAATTTTACAAGTTTTCAAAATGCCCTCCATTGTTTTCTAAACATTTTTCGTATCTGCATATGATAGAATCCATAACAGATTTCATTAATTAACAATTAATAAACTAACATTTAATTACACAATTTTTTTATCATCCAGCATTTAATTAATAAATGCTTATTATTACCTTTCTCGCGTAAACATTTGTCTATATTCACATAAGTAGCTCTTGCTGGTTGTCTCCTCTCAGGGTATTGTTGTAAGTACAAACGGGATGCTTTGAATGTACTCCTCCCTACTTCATAAAAAACTGCCAACATATCGGCATACTCATTTTTTTTATAAACAGTGGGCATGATTCAAATAAATAATCAAATATAAAAATTAATGATCAAAAGAACACCACAAAGCATAGGTGACAATAACTGTAGCTTACCATAGAAAGCTGCTAAATGTCAGATAAACTTATCATACTTACTCAAATACTTAAAGGTGAATAGTATACATTATATTTTTAAAAATAGCACATTAACAACATTTTTTACCTTTGATGTAATGATGTGCAATGATTTAATTCAGATTATATTCATTGTTGTTAGTTTAACAATTTTACCTCCTTGTGACTTGAACTTTAATTTTTAAAATATTAAAATGGACTTTTCAAAAATTGATGTACTTGAAGATGTTGGCACATTGTATATCGAGTACAATAAAAAAAACCAAGGCGATAAAGTTTCAGAGTTGGAATTCTTCAAATTTGCATTTTATTTTTTGATCTTGCATTAATATTTATATTGAATAATTTCATTTTTAAATTAATTAAAAATTAAAATTAATGTTTATAATTAATAATAATAATTAATACAATATTTACATTACACAACTATAAAATAATATAATAAATAAATATCTAATTCAATACTACAAATATTTTAATTTAACATTATAATATAAAACTAATTATGGATTATTATTTTATACAGCAATATAAATCAGTTCTCTATGATTTAAATAGTAAAAAGACAGAGCTAACACAAAATAATAAATAAATTTTCTTTATTAATTTCCTTTATTAAACTGTTTTTCTTGCACACATTTGATATTTTTAGCTTAATTAATATAGTATTGTATTTTTTGCGAGTAATTGACTATATTTATTCAAAAAACTAAACAAATATCAGTATTTACTTAACGGATTGCATAAGCAGAGTATTAGTGTAAATGTAAAATTCACTTAGAAATCAAATAAATAAAGCCATAACTCACAAAGAATAAAGTACATATAATAATTAAGCTAAAAATGAATACCTCAAAATAACATTTATAATTACAAATTACTTATTCTTCTTCGAATATGGGAACCTCAGGTTTGGGGACATTTATATTTTTGTCATGGTTCATCAAATTAGGATAATTAATCATGCATTTTCATTATACTTCAAAATTAACAGGGATAAATAAGGTGTTTTTTCAACTGTAGAAGATAGTGTAGAAAATATTTGTTATTAATTAAGTTTAGTACCAACATTCATCCCTTTAACTATTTAGATTAGCATTACTTTATTCCTACGGTACTACATTAATATAATATAATTAATTAAAAATAATAAAATTAAATTAACTATAAAAATAACTATTAATTAACTTAACCTTCTAATTTTACAAACATTTTAGTACAATACAAATATTTTCAATGATGATGACATATTAATTTTTGAATAATTACATCAATTACATTCATACTTATTTCAAATATTAAAATTAATATCCTGAAAAATAATTAAAACCTATTATTATTAAATATTAAAATTTAATTAATATTGTTTAAATTCATTAACTTACATTTTAGAATGTTGATGTTGGTATTGTTTGTACCTTGTGTAATAACAATTTATTTACACTAAAATAATTAAATATGAAAATTGAATACGTAAATTTTAACATATTTAATTTCCGTGCATGTAATGATTGGAATACAGCAGTTAATTCAATAAAAATGTATCAATTAGTTATCAATCATATTTTGAATTCTTAGTTGTTCATTATGACCAAAATTCTGAAATGTTATTAAAACTTAATAATATTAAAATGTATAAAGAACTAAGTTACAAATTAGATAGTTAAACTTACAGTTAACGAGGTATTTTATGATTGTTTTCTGATAATCTAATTCACAAGTGCAAGATAGGTAGTTAATGAAAATAATATTATGCACTGATGAAACATAACTATCATTACTGGAATGGACCAAATCAATGACCCACAATGCATATACAGCCTACTGCAATAATTAACTGATTGGACCATATTTTATGAAATTACCTATGACATTAAAGTACAATTAAATTATTATTAATTTTGTTAACACCGTTTGATTTTGTTCTCGCCGCCTGGTTGCCCTTGGCCTTCATCGTCAAATTTGGATGATGACGTTGTTCGCTATTTGTAATCCGCACGTGGCTTCTTCTCTGTTGTTATTATTTGGCCACACAATTTGTTCATGGTCGGACATTGATTTAGTGATTATGATCTGCGCGTGGCTCAGCTTTATATTACAATATATGTGTGCAATAGTTATTTATATAACTTAGAAGTATTGTACATTTTATCCTCGTACGACTCGGAAATATGCGTATTATTATTTGTTAGTAATTACATTACAATTATATTACATATAATGGTGCATGTTACAATGCCATCAAATTATTGTATAGTATCCCACGAGCTGTTTTTAAACTTTAACTATAAGTACATACCATTATCGACTTCATGTTGTATTTCTCTATCACCATAATTGTGATCATGCTCAACGACATATAAATAGAAATATGTATATAGTTTTTGTAAATAAAAGTATTGTAAATAAAATATTTTCATTTTTTATATACTAAAACCTAAATTAATATTTTTTCTATTTTTCAGGTTTACAATAAAACTGAATTTACAGTTACTGATAAAATGACAATGATTATTATTTTTGCTTATAACTAGAAAGTATTATCAAGATCAATAATTATATATACATACCATTTTCAGGATTTCTTATGTCATAATTATGGTGGTATATGAAGAATATCTGGAAAATCTATAAACATGTAACATGTTAAAAACTTTATATTTCTATTTATATGTCAGTATAATACAAACAACTAAACATTAAGTGTTATAATAAATGAGAAATATTTTGACAATATTCAATATATACTAAGATATACTATATAGTTTAAATTAATGCCAAGCCAAAATTCAAAAGAGAAGTCAAATAATATAAAAATACTTACGTTATAATGTTACGTGTTACATTTACTTATTTTATCTATGTATTAATTGAAAAACTACGTAAAGGCATTGACTATGAATACTATAATTTATAGTCATTAGTAAAAGCTAACAAGAGATGAACAATGTAAGTATTTGATTTTTTAAAGTATCCAATTTAAAGCTAAATTATCTTCTACAAGTTAGGAAATAAAATATAATTCTAAACAAGGTAATTACCATAAAAAAAAAAAATATATCTTATGAGGTATTTTGTAGTATATTTAATAACAATATTTTAAAATATTAATAATCAAAATTAAATAACTAATAGATTGAACAATATTGTTGTACATAATACAATATAATTATTATAATACAATATTATTATATTTATTAATTAATACAATATTATGTATACTTTTATTCAGTAAATAATAAGAGTAAATAAATACAATGTAAATTAAGAAAAATAGACCAGATTTTTTTACAATAAATGTTCTATTCAATTTACAATTTATTTAAAATTCATTGTATCTTCGAAAAACTCATTCTATAATTTAGTGTTTAATTTTATGTCTGAAATTTCAAAATTGTTTTTTTTTTACATGGGTTTTAGTACCTATTAAATTATATGCTAATTGTTAATAAATTGCTTATAAAATAATCAAAGGTATGAATTATATGAAATAATGTACATTTTTGAATACACACTTTATAGTACATACTTAATATTAATAACTAATAATTAATAATAATAATTACTTAAAATTAAAATATTTAATACTTTATTTATATTATTAATTTACTATTTACATATTAGTAAATAAAAAATTAAACAATTTATGTAAAATATACATTATAAGATAAGTCTCAACACTGTTTTTAGGCAAAGTTAATAATTTCATGTTTAATCTTGAAACTAAACTTAAATTGTGCTGATTAATATTACAAGACACGATACATGTTTATATAATATATATGTTTTGTGACTAAATAAAATACGTTACATTTAGCATCAATTAATTTAACATCAGTTATTCTACCTGATTCTGGAAAAATATTTTTTAATAAATATAAACGTTCAAAAATATACAAAAACGTTAAGAAAACACGTATACATAATACGTCAACATTCTTTAATCAAACGGGCAACGCATTCTCCCTTCAGAAATGCATATATTTATATACGCTATAATTAAATCGGTTTTTTTTTTCAATAAACTCTAATTTTAAAAGTATGATTGTTTTTACTCACAATTATAATTCATACATCTGACTAATGATATTTGAACCATGTTTGTAAATCTATAATTTATTAGTAATAAAATATGTATCAGCTAAATTATAGTAAAATACCCATTGAATATAATGATATGATTTATTATCAATTAATTTAAAAATTCAGTTATTTATTAACTATTATATATTCCGTTGCACAAATTCAACTATATGCAATAAAGGGAAAAAAATCTAATAGCTGCTCCAACGTTCATTTTTTGAAAATTATCTGGGAAGATATTTTCACGTTTCAAGTGATGTAAAATTCTAAGTTCTTTTTCTCCATTAGTTTCTTCTGTCCACAATTTAGTAACATAAGACCCTTTGACTTTTTGAAAAGGAAGATTATTTATGGTACAATAAGCTGTGGGTAAAACTATATCCCCTTTTAGTGGGACACTTTTTAAACATTTGATTAAATGATGTACATCAGGAGCAATGAAAATATAATGCCCATTGTAGAAGAACTTATTTTCTATAATACCATTTTTTTTTATTTTTATACCCAAAACTGTCCAAAGTGCTCGATTGCTATTACTCATATCTGATGACAATGATAATATTTTAACCCTTTATAGGTCAGAACAGAAAAAAAAACATCCAATAATTCTGAAAATTTGTATATATATATGGAGTACTTGAATTTTGGGAAAAATATTGGAAATATGCTAACTTGATTTGCATAGTTGGAAAAGTGGTGGGAAAATAGTATCCCATTGACCATCTATGGTAAATAAAATCTGCACCGGTAATTGCTATATAAAGATATAATATGTGCAATTATTTTATAAAAATTAAAATTAAAAACAATTTTCATCAAAAATGATGAATTTTGAACATTAATAAATTTAATTCTACAAAAAAAATTAAAAAAACAAACTCAACTTTATTAAAATTTACTAAATAACAACTCCTTTCTTCAAATAATTATTAAAATAGTAACATTTTTTTTAATCCCTTTCATAACAGTGAAATAAGCAATATTATATAATTTTATGCTAATACAATACAAAACATATAACAAAACTTATTAGACTTTAAAAATAATATAGTTTAAGTCTTTAGGTTCCTGTTAGTGATAGATATAACAAATTAACAATAAATACTTATAAATATTTGTGGTAAATTAATTTTCTTTTTTAAAATAATAAAACTAATCACATTTCTTGTAATCCCTTTCATAAAAATTGAATAAATATAACAAATAAAACATAATAATTCAAAGGTAACAATGTAACAAAAGTTTAAAATATAAATAGGTAGGTTAATTTATATCAAAATTACTTTTTCTGTACTTCAAACATTTTTATAAATAAAAACATAATAATTTAGTATTTAAGTTAATGGAAGTAGTTGCAGATAATAATGCTAAAGTTACTGAATTCTATATAAATATAAAATACAATTAAATAAATGTGTTAATTAGTAAATATGTTTGGATATGTTACTATTTGTGGTATGGTTCAAAACATTTTTTACATAGAGTTACCTCACAAGTTATGCATACTATATTAGACCTTTTTTCATTTTTTTTTAGTACTGCACAGTTTACAACGCCTATAATTATTAATAAATTTTGGCATATGTTGAACATTATCAAATGATGGATTACTGATAGACAATTTCATTTTTTTTTTTATAATTCTACCTTGAGGTGAGGAAGTTTTTTTTTTTCTAAAACTAAAATTATTTGGGGCCGTGTCATGATGAGCTTACAAATAATTTTAGTTTTAGAAAAAAAAAAACTTCCTCACCTCAAGGTAGAATTATAAAAAAAAAAATGAAATTGTCTATCAGTAATTTCCAATTTATAATTTTATAAAAACAAAGAAACCCAGTTTAAAATGTAAGTTATGGATGTATGAAAAGATATATGCAATATATGTAACAAAATACATTTATTTTATCATAATATTAATTATCAAAATAATAAGAATCTTAACCTAGTCTATTTATATAACATGCTGTTTAGATATTTGGTATGTTATGAAAAGAAATTTCATAACCTATGTCGTGCTATAGCTTTCGTTAGCACTTATCGCGATGAGTCTTATAGCCATCTTGCAAGGGCTTTTAATGAAGAAATTCCAGTTCTTTGGTAAGATTTGACTGATGGATGTTTGAAGAGAAATATACAGTCATACACTCCACGTGGAATTTATCTGAAATCAATCGTAAAGTAAAAATCAGAGTTATTTCTTATGTGTTTAAATATAATTTAAATTTAAGACATGTAATGAATACTATTAAATAAGGTATTGTTAAATTTCATACTGACAAATAATGAAATTATTTATAATAATAATCATAATTGAATTTATTATAAATGGGATCAATTTATTTATTAGTTATCCTAATGGTGCTCTTAACTATACCTTTGTACAAGCTGCTGAAAGAATGCGTCGTATAAGGTGTAGATGTTTTCCATTAACTCCTCAAAATATAAGCCACTTACACAATTTGTTGTTAGAAGAAGAAAACTCACATTTTGTTTATACATTTCAGAATCCACCTAAAATGTAAATTTAATTTTGATATTTATAGAAGAATAAAAAGTTAAAATTAAATAAATTGCCATACATTTTTAGGTTTTATCAAGGACCGCTTATAGTTAATGGCATGATTTTGAATCAGTCCGGCTCAATACATATTTGGTGTCAGGTGTGTGGGGTCATTTCAAACGAAAATGTTAATCCGACAGACATTCATCGTCGCTTTAAAGCTGTTTATGGTAATCAAACTATAGACCGAAGCACAGTATCTCGTTGGGTAACAAAATGTAAATTATCTGACCCTGGTAAAATTAATATTCTGGATAAACATCGTGATGGACAACCTATAACTGTTATGGATGAAAAACATTGAATTCAAGTGGATGAGCTTATCAAAAATGATCGCCGAATAACTCAAAACCACATATCTGATATTGTTGGAATGTCGCAAGAAAAAGTCGGGTTCAGCAACTTGGCTATCGAAAAATTTGCACTCGTTGGGTACCGAAAATGTTGACAGAGGATAACAATAAAATTCGAGTTAAGTGTAGCCAAAAGTTGTTGAATCGTTATCATCAAGAGGAAGAGCAGTTTCTCTTTAAAATTGTGACCAGTGACGAAACATGGGTGCATCACTACGATCCGGAAGAAAAAAGGCGGAGTATGGAATATCGCCATGTCACTTCTCCCCAGCCCAAAAAGTTCAAAGTTCAACCTTTAGCAGGAAAGATTATGCTTACGGTGTTTTGGGATGCAAATCAAGTTTATTTAACGGATTATTTGGAAAGGGGACAAGTGCAAACTCAGTCCGATACATTGAGTCATAGAAAAAATTAAGGAGGCGAGTGTGTCGCGTTCGTGAATCAACTGACACCATTTTGTTGCATCATGATAACGCCCGACCTCACACATCAACTGCAACCAGCACCGCTCTCAAACAGTTGAAGTTCGAGGTCATTCAACACCCACCATATTCACCAGATCTGGCACCTTGTGATTTCCACTTCTTCCCAGACCTTAAGAGAGACCTCAAAGGCACCCATTTCACGTCAGACGAAGAAGTCAAGGAAGCAGCGAAGACTTGGATAAAACAGAGACTATCTACATATTTCAGTGACGGTATTGTAACGGAACTATTCGGTATTCGTTAGCGAATACGAATGTCCGCCGATAGAGTTATCTAGTGGAATCTTTACGATATAGCTGGCTAGACTATCTCTGCACTAGATACTCTAAAGTTCCCTGATTAATATTTAAAGCCCTGTTGCGGGACTCCAAGGGCTCGTCAATCTCGTAAAATATATAATTACCATATGAGCAACACAATGATGTTTATTATCTTAAATATAAATATAGTAAATAAAATATATACACCTGATTATTGGACCACAGCGTTGAACAATGATGGTCCGAATGACAGGCGGAGATGACACACACGACGTATTTAGTATTGATAAGATTTTAAGTTACTCGCGTTAAGATGGTTATATGTCAACTGTAGTTATACGCATTAATATTTACCGTTGACGTCGTGAGCTATCTCCCCCTGTCGTACAATTATTTGAATTATATTTATGCCTATTTGGCTAAAAAACTGAGGAGTGTTAGGCTTGCATAATGTAGCCGTAACAATTGCCTCCCCTCTATTGAGGTCTGACCTCAGGCCTTTAGTATTAAATATTTAGGTATTTTTGAAAATTTGAATACAATAAAAAAAATTTAAAGAATATGAATTACATAAGAGAAAGAAAAATAAAATAATTTTACATAAATAAAAATGTGACACATTGTTATCTATACACGTCCTCTGGTTGTTTTCGAAGACATCTATTCTCTTTATTTCACAAGTTGTTGAACTTTTGAGAGAACATCCCTCTAACTGAACGGTCCCATTTTAGCTTAGGATCGTTCTGCTCTGTCCTCGGTTTCTTGTTTAAACCTCGGAGCTTGTTATATTATTAGTACTGAAGTAATTGATGTTCTTGAGTTCCCGTATAGATAACTGTAGTGTTAATTAATTAATTTTTTTTTTTTATAATTAAAAATGAATTTAAGTTAACCTAATAGAAAAGGGAAAAGTTGCCAAAACCGTTTCTATTTACAAATATTGTCTTAAATTAAATTAATTTTAACGTTAGCTTGGAATGTTTTTTTTTTTTTTTTTATATATTATATATATATTATACATATCAGACATATAACTATTATTATATTTAGTATTATATTCATGGTTATTTAATGAAACCTGAAATCTTAAAAATCATTAGTCAACATTTTTAACAGTCATCGTGTGTCATTTTATTATTAATTATTTTTACAAATATGACGCTCAATGTTTATTATTATTGTTATATTATATTTATTTATTAAATTAAATTTTTTTTTTTTAGTTTTAATTTTTCACTTATACTTCAAAATAAATACAATCTGTTTCTACATTCTACTATTAGTATATAATGTAATAAAAAATTAATATTAATTTAATTTAATCATTAAATTAATTATATCATCGGAAATCTTCCGGTATTTAATAAAAAATAAATGCTACATATTATATAAAAATGTGAAAATACACATATTATTAGCAGACGTCGTCACGTCATTCTTGTCTTACACATAAAATATCACGATTTCTTATTCTAAAATGCTTATGGTTGATCAATTCCATTAACTGTTTATGAATGAATAAGAAAGTAAATATAAGATGTTAGTAAGCAAGATGCTGGCCTGGCAAAAATAAAAAATAAAAATAAACCATCAGGTTACTATAATCTTCCCATTGTGTCGGGTAAGACAAATAAAATATGTTCAACAGTAGCAACAAATATGCTTAGTTGGATTTTAATTCCTAACGCATATATAAAATATACTTGTAGTAGACTGTATTTATTTTGATTAAAAAAAAAAAAACACACATACACATACACATACACATATACATATATGTATATAAACTAAATGTAATTATTAGAATTATTTTTAAATAATTGGTATATCTAAATATTTAAAATTTTTTTTTTTTTTTTTTAGATTCTTATTTTTTTTTGTATACATATATATATATATTTATATAACATGTCGAAATGATGAATTTGTATTTTATATTTTATCTCATTTATCTTTTTTTTTTTTTTTTGCTAATATAATATTATTTTAAATATTATTTGTTATAAAATGGTTTTATCTGATCTGTGTGTACGGGTACATTGATAAATTTTCCGTGTTTTGGCATATTTATTAAATAACTTAAATCTCCTAATTGTTTAATGATTTTGTATGGTCCTTCGTATCGATTAGTAAATTTATTTTCACGAATATTTTTCTTTACCAAAACATTATCTCCAGACTGATAACTAACTTTGGTTTTTTGTGTATTAAATTTCATTTTTTGTTTTTCTGAAGCTTTTTCTAATATTATTGGAAGGGTTTTTCGGATGTATTTTAATTTGTTAATTTCAGCAATAATATTTACGTCTGTTGGAGGAATTAAAGCAATATCAAATATGCTTTTTGGATTATATCCGTGAATTAAATAATGTGGTGTGTACCCTGTTACTTCATGAATTGAATTATTATAAGCATAAACTATATAAGGTAAATAATCTGCCCATTTATTGTTATCCTGAACATATGGTGAAATCATATCAATTAATGTTTGGTTTTGTCTTTCAACTTGACCTTGTGATGTTTGCTTAAATGGTATTCCAAATTTTTTTTCTATATGTAGCGCGTCTAGTAATTCCAATACTGTTTGCGCTGTAAAGTGCGTACCATTATCTGATCTTATAACCTTCATAGGTCCGAATTTTAGAATAAATTCAAGTAGAAATTTAACTGTATTATTTGCGTTTGCGTTTGCAAATGGTTTTGCTACGCAATATTTGCTTACACGATCGGTCGCGACAAGTATGTATTTATAAGTTTTAGACGTTTGAATTGGTCCAATGTAATCTATAAAAATTTCCTGCATTACTTCCCCATTATATAAAGGATAAAATCCAACTTTGGGTGGTTTTGCGATTTTATGTGGTTTTCGTTTTTGACAACTAGTACAACTCAAAACATATTTTTTTATATCTTTACGCATTTTGGGCCAATAGTATTTTATTTTTATTTTGTTATATGTTTTAGTTATTCCTACATGGGCACTTAATGGATTGTCATGATTTTCATTTAGAATTAATGGAATATATTTTAATGGTAAAGCTAAGACGTATTTTGAACATTTATTAAAATTAGTTTTATAGTATAATATGTTATTATTTTTAATGAAATAATTTTTAGATTTATTTATCCATTTAATATTGCTAAGTTCGGGTGTTCTAATTGCAGTTATTATATCTTTTAAATAATTATCGTTAATTTGTTCTTGTTCAATGTTTATTGGTTGTATCAAGTTTATATTCAATGTTTTATATTCTTCATTTGTTGTATTATATGTGTTATCTGTCAATGGGTAACGTGATAAGTGATCCGCTGCTTTATTAAATATTCCCGCTTTATATATTATTTTAATATCATAACCCATTAACTTAGTTCGTAGCCTATTAACTACATTTGATTCTGTTTTTATTTTTAATAAACTAGTCAAATTTTTGTGATCTGTCCATACCTCTACGGATCTTCCGTGTAGATAATGACGAAAAATTGAGAAAGCGTAATCTATTGCTAATACCTCGAGTTACATGGCTCAATAATTATTTTCTGAATTTGTTAATTTTTTGGATGCAAAGCTTACTGGATGTATTTCGTTTATATCGTTTACTTGTTGTAAAATAACACCTAACCCCTTTTTTGATCCATCGGTTACAACTATGGTTTTAAAATTTTCATCGAAGTGTGCTAAAACTGGTTTATTTGTAAGTTTATTTTTTAATTCCTGGAAAGCTTTTTCATGTTCGTCTTGCCATGTTATCTTTGAATTTTTACTTTTAAATTTTCCTTTTGTTAAATCGGTTAAGGGTTTCGCTATATTACTGAATTTCGGAATAAATCTGCGAAAATAATTTGCTAGTCCAAGAAAACTTCTAAGTTGTTTTATTGTATTTGGTGTTGGAAATTTTCTTATTGAGTTTAACCCTTCTTCTGTTGGTCTAATACCTTTAGAGTCGATTATGTTGCCTAGAACTTTTAACTCCTGATACCCGAATTTGCATTTAGAAGGCTTTAATTTTAAATTATACTCTTGGAATCTATTAAGGGTAAGCTCTAATGAAAGTAAATAGTCATCAAATGTTTTTCCGAAAGTTACACAATCGTCTAAATAACAAACATTATTTCGATAATTTAAGTCTGCCATAATTGTACATGCTGCAGCTTGATATAATGCTGGCGCATTATTCAATCCCATAGGAAGTCTAGAAAACTGATAATGTCCAGTTTGTGTTGAAAATGCTGTAAGTGGTCTAGAATTTTCAGCGAGATTAAGTTGGTAAAAAGCCGAGGAAACGTCTAAAACTGAATAAAACTTATTTCCTGCTAAAGTATCATAAATATTTTGAATAAGTGGCATTGGGAATGTTTCTTTACAAAGAATAGCGTTTAATTTACGATAGTCTAAAACCATGCGATATTCCTCTGGTTTAGAACTTTTTTTATCTCCCTGAGGTAAATTTTTACCTACTAAAAATATTGGATTACTATAGGCACTTTTTGATTTTTCGATAATACCAGATTTTAATAATTCTTGAGTTTGTTTTTCAATTTCATTTCTTTCAAAGCGGCTTAGTTTAAAATTGGGTAAATTTATTATTGTATCATTTATTAATTTAAGTTCGATTGGTGGTAATCGAGCAAGACCTAAGTCGTATTTTGATTTGGAAAATACTACGTTATATTTATGTAATAGTGTTTTAATTTTCGTTTGTTGGTCGTGGGATAATTTAGGATTTATATCATATTTTATTTTAGATGACGTGTCTGCCGACACTTGCTGTGACGAAGACTTTAGTGTCTCATCATGTTCTTTTAGTGCTTTATTCTCGTGAGAAATTTTGCTAACAATTTTTTTTACATTGTTAATTTTATTTTTTGTTATGTCTAAAATGCTTGTATTTATATTTTTTGTGATTCTACTTGATGTAAAATCAGTATTTTTTATACGGTTTTTAATTATTTCTTTTCTTGTGTCTAGATTATCGTAGTTCGTAATTTTGACTATGTTTTGGATTTTAAAATGTTTGCCTATGCTATTTGAGTTATATTTTAGAGGTGTCCAATGACTCCGTGAGAATCGTGCGATTAAATATTCACGCCGTGGCTGTGAATACGCTATAATTGATGTATTGTTTATGTTGTCATTATTTGTCTCGAATAAAATAATTAAATTAAAGTTATAAAAATTTGCTACAGCAGCAAGGTCCTCTCCATCTAGCCACACAGGTTGTGATGCTAAATGTGTACCTAATAATTTTTTAATGTCATCCAAATTTACTTTTATTTGCTTATCATTTATAAGTGCTACTAGTGTGTGTATACCACAATCCCCATCTGCTTGAACATTATTTAAAATGCTACTCTTTAATGCAATATTCTTAATTAATCGATTTTCATTTGAAATTTGTGTTTTATTTATCTTACAAATATGTGTCTGATTATTATTGTCTTTATGGTTATTATAAAATTTAATTTTTATCACTTTGTCTTTATTATGTAACTTCAACAGAGATTTCTTAATATTTATAGTTGCCTCATACTGAGCTAAAAAGTCCATTCCAAGTAGACTGTCTACTTGTAGATTTTTTACAACTACAAATTGTATTAAGAATGGTTCATTGTTTAATAGTATCTGTAATTTTATTTTACCTACTAATTCTAACTCTGTCCCATTTGCTGTTGTAAGCATAACATTCTCGAATGGTTCAATTAATTGACCTTTTAGTATTGAATTCCTATTTATTATCGAAGTCGTTGCCCCAGAATCTACTATAAATTTTAATGGTTTTTTGTTAAATATACCTAATATTATTGGATTCGTATTAATTTTATCAGTGAGTTTTGGTTTAATATTATTAACTATACAACTAGTTATTTTATGATGTTTAGCATTTACAAAGTCTATATTATTATTAATTATTTGGTTAGGCGTGGATTGACTGTCACAGTTTGACCTAACCTTCAAACTTTGACTCATTAGTTTTTTTGGTTTTCTGGTGGTATATTTGGGTATGCTAACATAGGTGGTACTTGACCTGGAAATTGACTGTAATTATAAAAAGGCACTTCTTCGTACGACTGGGTTGTCGTATTGAATATCCAGTTTTCCGTATTATGCTGTGGGACTGTTGGGTATTGGACATAAGGTGGCTTATTATAGTAGTTATTAAAATTTTGTCTTGGCTGATAATTCTGATTGCTTTGGTACCTAGGTCTAATATTATTATTATTATTATTATTATTTCTAAACCTAGGCGGACCATTGTTATTAGTATTCGGGTTGTAATAATTTTGATAATTATTATAATTAAACATATTATTTCTTTTAAAATTATTATTATTATTATAATTATCGTAGTTATTATTTCTTATATTATTATACTTTTCATTATTTTTATAACTATTGGAAATATAATTTCGATTATTTCTATAATTATTATTTTTATTATCATTGTTATAATTATAAGATCTCTGTTTACGATTATTTATATCATATTTTGGTTTGAATTGTAAGTGATTAACTTGTGAATTATTTATGTTGGACTCGGGAGTAGAAGTTTGATTTATTGAAGAATCTGCAATTTGTTTAGTCAAAGCCTCGACTTTCAAAGTTAATGCCTCTATTTCCGGATTTGAAGAATTTTTAAAAACATTGCGTGCTTTTTCAGCTTTTCTTAAATTTAACTCTACTTTCTCCATAGAACTATTATCCTGCATGCAAATCATATTGAAATATTCGGGAGGTAAGTTACGCATTATTTTAGTAATTTTTGATTCCTCGGACATTTCAGGGTTAATTTCGTTAGTTATTCTATTAATATCGGAAAGAAATTCATTAACGGACTCAGTAAGTAATAGTTTTCTTTGAGAAAGCTGTGTCTTTAGCATATTTATACGTGCGATAGAATTAAATGCATTTTTAAATTCCTCTTGAATTTTTTCCCAACTAATATTAATGTTTCTTTTTTCGAGACTTATATAAAAAGATTCCGCTGGGCCTTTTAAATAAAATGGGAAGAATGAAATAACTTGTTCTTCTGTCCAATTACTAGCAATTCTAATCCTGTTAAATTTTGACAAAAAATTATTTACACATTCCCCGGTAGTACCGTGAAATGTATCAGGCACCAATTTTGGAAAATTCATAACTATTGGAGTAGTCATATCAATTATATTTTTATTTTTATTTTTCTTATGAAGCTCTTCGTCTGAGTTTAAATTATTATCGATTATTAATGGATTATTTGGGTGTAGATCTGAGTGTGATAAATCAATTTCATCTGAATCTGACTCAGAGTCGGAATAATTAGATGTTAATATTTCTAGTGGAGTTTGATTAAAGATTTCGCGTAATTTAGCTATTAGATCAATAAGTTTACTATTTATTGGTTGATCGTTATTGAAATAATTTAATATAGTTATTAAATTGTTTTTAGTACAGTATTTATATAAATATCCTTTATGGTCTTCTTTTAATAATTTAATTTTTTTCTATTATTGACTGATTATTAAATTGCTCCGCAGTATACTGACGTTTACTTTGTGTTTGTACAATGACAAAATTTGGGTCCTCGTAGATTATTGAATTAAATTGATGTATTTTTACGTTTCTACAGAGACTAAATGCTGATAAGTATTGTACGGTTGGATTGTTTTTAAAATTATTTATTATTTCCTCTTTAGTTAAATTATCAACCACTAAATCACGATTTAGGCCTAACCTATTCCAAGTGAGTTGATTTATTCGTATGGTTTGATTATTATTAGGTCGTTTTAAATAATAGTTATAAAGCGTCATAAATGTTTATTTATTTAACGAGTCACCGCGTTGACAATCACACGCAATCATATATTTCAGAGATTTTCGACTTTTAGGGGATCAGTTCCACTATATGGGGAAGAGTAAAAAATGTAACGGAACCGGCGCCTCCACCAAATGTAACGGAACTATTCGGTATTCGTTAGCGAATACGAATGTCCGCCGATAGAGTTATCTAGTGGAATCTTTACGATATAGCTGGCTAGACTATCTCTGCACTAGATACTCTAAAGTTCCCTGATTAATATTTAAAGCCCTGTTGCGGGACTCCAAGGGCTCGTCAATCTCGTAAAATATATAATTACCATATGAGCAACACAATGATGTTTATTATCTTAAATATAAATATAGTAAATAAAATATATACACCTGATTATTGGACCACAGCGTTGAACAATGATGGTCCGAATGACAGGCGGAGATGACACACACGACGTATTTAGTATTGATAAGATTTTAAGTTACTCGCGTTAAGATGGTTATATGTCAACTGTAGTTATACGCATTAATATTTACCGTTGACGTCGTGAGCTATCTCCCCCTGTCGTACAATTATTTGAATTATATTTATGCCTATTTGGCTAAAAAACTGAGGAGTGTTAGGCTTGCATAATGTAGCCGTAACAGTATGAAGAAACTTGTGACTCGTTGGGAGAAGTGTATACGAGTATCTGTAAAGGGTGATTATATTGAAAAATAAAGGTATTCATTTGTAGCTAAAGAAGTGTATTTTTATATTTTTTTTTTTTTTGCATTTCAATTATCTTTCCATTTCTGAAAAATTCATGATTGTGCATTACTTATTATTTGCCCTTCGTAATTTGGGTTTAATCTACAGAGCTAAGTATTTTCTATGGTATGAAAGAAGAAACTAATAAGTCATACCTACTTTAATTTAATTTCTGTTATTTCTAAACGTTGCATGATAAAATGTATGTTTTAACTTATTTTAAAGTTTAAGGGCTACTTACTCTTATTATTACTAAGTATATTTAGATATTCAATGTGTTGGTTAAATGTTATCAATATTAAAACACAAATGAAGGAAAATGAAGCCAGCTAAATTTTTGTGTGGTGGCATCTTTAAAGTTGTATGTCTTACGTATGTATAATATATTTAATATGTTGAATTATGTAGCACATAGAATATTTTTATCATAACTTTATGTTTTTACGTCAGATAAGTATATGTATAAAGCATTAATATGTTGAAGTTATATGGTAATATCTTTAAAAAATTATGTTTTTATGTATAGTAGATATAATAATATATAATGTGAAATGTATTTAATGTATCTTAAATAATAATTATTAGGTGATCAAAATTAATTAACCACTATCAATTAACTTAAGACTAATTAAAATATATTAATAATATGAATATAAGTAAAACATATCTTTTAATTTATAGCTCAATTACTTTTCTTAGATAATCAATATAATATTGAATTTAAGCAAGCAATGCACAATTTAAAAGTAAGAAACGAATAATTTAATTTATCAATTCATTATCTGAAATAAAAATATATGCCTATAGTTTACATATATTATTCAATGTTTTAACAGATTCGTTACAGTATACCAACCAGAATAGAAAATACAGCAGTTATTAGGGAGTTTCTAGAGGAACTCGCTCAAGATTTAAATCCTGATTTATTAGTGACCTTCCTCAGGAGAGCTGGCCATAGAGTAGATGGTTATATTGCTAAAGAAATTGGTCCACATCCTGGTTAATTTATTAGTTTGGTTATATTACTAGAAAAAATAGCATATTTACTCTAATATAATAATCTTTGTCTATAGGTGAAGAAGATCTTTTAATAAATGCTGCCTAGCATAATTAAAGTTAATTAGCTTATAGATAACCTAGTGTTAAAATTTTGAACCTTAAGTATGAACAGAAAACATTTTATGAATTTTTATCTACAAAATAACTTGCAAATTATCGTGATTTTTACATATTTCGTATAAATTGGAACTTTGAGCACTTATAAAAAACCTTGTATTAAATTTTCAAGATTTTCTGGACAGCCAAAAAAATTTTATCGTTATTTAAAAAAAAAAATACTTAAAAAAATTGAAAATTTCAATTGTCTATATATAGCACAATAAAAGTCAAAATACTTTGAAAATGTAACGGTGTATAGACAACGCTTATCTAAACATTTGGTGAAAATTTCAAGTATTTGCATCGATTAGTTTTTGAGTTATAGCAAAATAAAAAATTTGAGTATATCGAAAACTGGTTTTGCGTAAAAACTCCCGTTTTCCCCTAATTTTTTTTAGGGTTTTTCCCGTCGCATTTAAAAACTATTAAAATTTTTTTACTTTGACCCCTCAAAGTACCAACTAGATTCACTTTCCTTTCAGAAAAGTTGCTACATAAGCAAATCGAAGCATTTTTACTGCCCCAAATCGTCTCGACAGTCACAAAAAAAAAAAAAAAAAAACACACACACATCATTGTAAAATCAATACATTCTTCACTCCGTTCAGAATCTAAAAAAATAATATAAAAACAATATGTATTTATATATATAAATACAAGGGTTTAAATATGTGTATAAAAAAATAAACAACTAAAAACACACAAAAGTTATAGTAAAAGTTAATGTCGAAAGTTAAAATCATATCGCATCGAACTACTATAATACAACTGGCACTGTTATTTTTTCGACCTAACTATTACAATGTATTCGTAGTTAATATCTTCCACTACTCAATTTATTATTATTAACTATACACACGTTTATGGTTATTATTTTGTTTTGTCAATTATACTATGTTACATAATTATATTGGTTTATATTGGATAATTATTACATACGAATGTTATTAGTTATAAATTAAATTGTATTAGCTAAG
This sequence comes from Sipha maydis, assembly GCA_034509805.1. Lineage (NCBI taxonomy): Eukaryota > Metazoa > Arthropoda > Insecta > Hemiptera > Aphididae > Sipha > Sipha maydis. The sequence continues at coordinate 4,241 of JASXSY010001483.1, read as the reverse complement.
AATCATGTACACATTTGTGCAAGAACAACAATAACTAGTTTTAGTTGATCAATAAATTTAAAAAATTTAAATAATATCCTTTTTGTATATACCAGTGGAGCACACATGGGGAGAATCAGGAAGATATAACACCCCTCCCCCTTATAAATAGTTTAAAGTATATTTTTAAACTATGAAACGAAGACTAAATAAAAAAAATTTTCCTGGTAAAACATTATTAAAATTTAATAACATTATAAGTCATTATTGACAAACATTAACACAAAATGTTAAACAACACCGCATCAGCCAACTTTAAGAAAATCTTACGTGGCAACCACCAACGTAAGCGCTAAGAATAACGGGTGAGTGGCGGATCGTGCCTACAGTGGGTCAAAAAAGTCTCCGTACACTGATGTTAAATTTTTTTCAATGACATATAATGATAATTTGAAAGTTAAGTAACTTTATATTTTTAGCAAACATGTATTCAGAAACACATAAACAATTTGTTTTTAGAAAAATAAAGCATATATGTTAATTATTTTATTATTTACGTGGATATCTATAGATAATTTTAAGAGAATAACAGCAAAAAAGTCTCCGTACATAATATGAAAAACACATAAAAATAGTATTGAGGTGAGAAAAATTCGTATAGATTGAGAATTCTACCTATTTAAATTCAGATAAAACTGGCGATAAAACTTGGTCAGCATTAAGTGTGTGACAGTAGATTTTTATAGTCTTAAGTCGTACTCGTATCGTATATTTCATTCAATAGCATTGAACAATAGAAACACCGATTGATATTCGTAAATAAGTAGTTCAACTAAGAGAAGATGGTATTCGCTCAGAAATATTGCACAAATAATAAAGAAGTCGCACTCGACTGTACAATATATTATAAACCGGTACAACGAAACTGGTTCATTTGAAGATCGAAAACGTACTGGTTGTTCCCAAAAATTAAAATCACATCAAAAGAGGGCCATTCTAAGAACAGTAGTGATGGAACCAAAAACCAGTGCAATCAAACTGGCTGGTATGATTGATACTGGTTATAATGTAAAAGTTATACCACAGACCATTCGTAATGTTATTAGAAACGCAGGATATAAAGGTTGTATAGCTAGGAAAAAACCATTTATCAGTCAAATAAATAAAAAGAAACGTTTAGAATTTGGGAAGATACATATTAACAAGGGAAATGATTTTTGGAAATCTGTATTATTCAGTGATGAAAGCAAATTTAATATTTTTGGTTCAGATTGGCGAATTATGGTATGGAGAAAACTTAATAAGCAGATGGGTTGTAACAATTTGTGCCCGACAGTAAAACATGGAGGTGGTAATGTATTAGTTTGGGACTGTATGAGCGCTGCTGGTGTTGGTAATTTGGTATTTATTGATGGTATGATGGATCTTAATATATATTTAAACATTTTGAGAAATAACTTATATGTAAGTGCTGAAAAACTAAATATTGACAACTCGTTTATTTTTCAACAAGATAACGATCCAAAACATACCGCGAAAAAAGTTTAAGAATGGTTGTTATACCAAGTGCCAAAACAACTTAATACACTTTCACAATCACCAGACATGAATCCGATATAACATTTATGGGATGACATAGGTAAAAAATTATAAAACTCGAGACAAAAATCAATTGAAAAATGCATTACTGGAAGTAGTGACACTATTGACTCAGCTGTTACAACAAAATTAATTGAATCAATGGAAAAGCGAATGCACGAAATAATTACAGCTAAAGGAGGACCAACTCATCATTAATTATGACAAAGTTACAATAATTATGATATTATATTAATTTAAAAATATTAATGTTATTTTGTACGGAGCCTTTTTTGATGTTATTTTCTTAAAATTATTTATAAATATATTTGTTAATAATTAAATAATTAATTTATATACTTTATTAATCTGAAAACAAAATATTTATATGTTTCATAATAATTGTTTGTTAAAAATATGAATTAATAAAACTTTTAAATTATTATTAATTGTTATTGAAAAAATCTATCAACAGTGTACGGAGACTTTTTTTACCCATTGTATGTGCGATGGTGCGATTGCGATTGCACCCCCTACTGATATGACAAAAGCAGCGCTACTATTCAACCACCACGTGCGCTTTTGGCTCCAATTCCTCTTCCTAAGTTTAATGGAAACATTTTAGAATGTGAATCCTTCTTTGACTGTTTTAAGGTTTTAGTGCACCACGAGGTCATGTATTCTGCAGCTCAAAAATTTTCGTATCTTCGATCAGTTTTAAGTGGACAAGCTCTTGATGTGGTAAAGGGCATTCCAATGACTGAAGCAAATTATAATATAGCAATAAAAAAACTTTTGCATCGTTATGACAACAAAAGCTTAATTATTCAGTCACACATAAGGAGTATACTTGATATGCCACCTGTGAAACCAGGTTCGTCAAAGGATTTGCAAGAATTGCATTCACTTGTTACCAATCATGTTGCAGCACTTGAAGCCTTAGGACAACCGGTGGAGCACTGGGATGCGTGGCTACTAACTATAATTCTTCGAAAATTAAATATATCAACAATACATCAGTGGCAATTGCGACATACTAATACTGAGTTACCAATATTTACCGAAATAGAACAATTTTTAGCCGGACGGTGTGTGGCCTTTGAAAGCACGGAACCATGGTTTAGTTCTGCAGAGGAAAATGATATGAAAACATCTTCAAAAACAACGAACTTAAAATAACATTTTTTTTTTTTTGATATATCAATCACAGATAAAAATTAAACTAAAATATATATATTTTAGCACCCCCAAGCTTAAAACTGAATGTGCGCCTATGATAAGTTTTCCAGCTTACATAATTACCTATTTTTAAAACAAAACAGGATTTGTTAGCTACAAAATAATATAAGGTAACTTCTAAAATAAAAATAACAAATAATATTATTTAAACAATATAATATAACATAGGGTACAAAGGTAATTCGCTTCCACGTAGTGTACCCCGGGCAACATCCTAGACGGCTAAAGAATTACCACCACCGGCTGCTGTACTGTTCTTAGAACCTCACAGCAACCATGAGCAACAACAACACTTCTCGCCATACGAAATAATAATAATAACATAATTTTAGTTAAATATCTGATTAAAAAAAATAAAATACTATTTGAATATTCTTTAACAACATGTATCTTTTGTGTAATAACTTGTTTTATAACTATTTAAATTAAATGACAATGATAATGAATGCTCTTAGTCGGCAGTTGCAATTAATAAGTTAAGTTTTTCATGTTTTTTTTAGGTTAAATGGTGCCCGAGCTAAATGGTACTTAATTCTACTTTCTAATTCATTTTGAGAAACGTTCACAAATGTTGATTGGCATTTCACTGCATCTGTAAAAGAATAATATAAATAAACTATAATGCACTTATTTGAATCTTAAATATAGCATTCAATTAATTTTACCAAAAATAACAGGACAAATTTTCAAATCGCAAAATTTTTTTTTTCCTTTTTTCCCATTGTACGAAAAAAGAGATAGTAAATTGTCCGTAAATAATTTCATCAGTAAACGCTTCATTGTACAATTAATGTTGTTACCACCCAAATATGATAAATATTGAATCTAAAATAAACAGATTAAATGTTCTTTTATTTATTAATATCAAATATTATATAGTTTATTGAATTATATTAAATTTAATTAATAGTTTGAGGAGATAAAATATTATATGATATGATGCACTAAATCAACCAAAATTGATTGGGAGCTATGTTTGGTAAGTGACAATTATTATGATGTGAAAATGAGGTTTGAGCAAATCTTTAAATCATAATATATAATATATACATATTATACTATTTGAGTAGGTACTATTTTATTGTACAATTATTGTAAGTAATAGTTTAATGTGGATACAACAATAATTTAATTGATTACCTACTGCATAAAGTTGTTAATTTTATTAAAAATGTAAACCATAATGTACCTAAAACAGGAGGGAATAATATCGATGATAAGTTTCATGTTCTAAAATAAAGTTAAACCATTAATTATCTAAATAATTTAAAAATTTACAATATATCGATTTAATACTTAAAATAATGGTATATTTTATCAAAAACGAATACATACCAAACATTTTTTTAAATTGGAATTTGTATTGATTTTATCTTCTATAATACTCAAGTTATCTAAGTCATCTATTGAAAAAATTGAACTCTTGTAATTCACTGTCGTTATCA